>JAOWBL010013735.1:3993-38012 GCA_028564865.1 Zenarchopterus dispar | reverse complement strand
TGATGGCTGGAGGTGCAGCAGTTGGTGTACAGGGAGAAGAGCAGAGGTGAAAGTACACAGCCCTGAGGGGAGCCGGTACTGATGGTCAGAGTCTCCAAGACGTTCTTCCTCAGCTGTACGTACTGTCTCTGATCTGTGAGGAAGTCGGTGATCCACCTGCAGATGGAGCCAGTCACGTTGAGCTGGGAGACCTTGTCTTGGAGCAGAGCTGGTCGGATGGTGTTGAAAGGAAAACTGAAATCCACAAACCCGATCCTGGCCCTGGGAACTCCCCGGGAACCTACGGGTTCCCGGGGAGTCCAGATGCTGCAGGATGGAGTGAAGGGCCAGGTTGACAGCATCATCTGCAGACCTACTGGCTCTGTAGGCGAACTGGAGCGGGTCCAGGAAGGGGACAGTGATGGACTTGAGGTGGTAGAAGACCAGGCGCTCAAATGACTTCATCACTACAGACGTCAGTGCCACAAGAGTTAAGGGGATAAGTTGGCACCACCTAGTCATCAGAAACAGTGAACTGATCATCAGCAGATGAGTTTCCATTAGGATAAATCCACCAGACAGGAACATTGAACAGGACCATCGTCCATCTTCTCTGCCCCTTCAGCTGGAGGTAGCGCCAGACATGAACCTTGGACTGAAAATATAACATCTTACCACAAGGTAGCAGTAATGTGGTTTTTTGTAATGTTGGAAAACACCCAACAGAATAAAAGGACAAACACATAGACAATGGATGCTGCTTGCATTTTTTGTTTGTTTGTTTGTTTGTTTGTTTTTCTTGTGTTTTTTTAAACATATGCCACAGTTGTAGTGATTGAGATTAAAAGAAAACTCCTTGCCGATCTGCTACATTGGTGAAATACACCAATGTAAAAATAAGACCTGTGCCAACTCATTGGTCCATCTATCACTTTTTCTTGTCATCTTCAACTTCATCAAATGTACTGTAACTAAATGTCTCTGGCCCTAAGTCCAAATGAGTTGTGGTCACATGATTTATGTTCATGTGAGCATGCTTATTGTAATTTAGAAATCCCAATCAGCAGAGACACCCCACCGTCCCACCCCAACCCCCACCAGGAGGTTCCTGTTGGTCAACCTGAGTACCTCTCCTACTACAGAGACGTTTTTCACCCTGTAAAAGTTCCAGAAGGACCCTTTTTTGAAGGACTATTGCTGGTAATGGAGACACGCATAAATGATCCAGCCCCGAAAAAAATACCCAGAACCTCCGCTAGTGAAAATGCAGTTTAGTTTGCTGGTCTAGAGCCTTCAGGTGTGTGTGAGCACAATGCAAAGAGGGAAAGAATTATTTCTGAGAAGAAATTGTTGCTGCTACTGAGAGAGTTATAAAAGCATTTCTAAACAATTTAGTGTTCAGTATTGTATCATGAAAAAGAGTACAGTGGAAAAGTTGTTAATCTTCCATGGAGTGGACCTCTCAAGCTCGGACTGTGCAATGCTCAGAGAAAAATAGATAAATAAACCAACTCAAGTGCTACATTTCAGACCCGACTTAGCATGTTAAAAGATGAACAATGTACACCAAAACTAGAACTGAACATAATTACATCTTTCAAAGTCAGGACGTATTAATGTCTGACACAAAATAATAGCAAGAACCAATTAAAAATTATTCTTTTAATCACTATCAATTATTCTGTAAGGAACCTTAATCAGGATTTAGAACATTTGTTTTAAATCCCTTTACCCTTAGTGTGTGAAAACAGGCAGCACTTTCCTGTCACCAGTTGCTGGCCTGGCAAAACAACAGCTGAAGCTGACGGAGGAAGTCCACAGCTGACTGATGGATGCTGGGAAAACCCAACAACTGCTTAGAGAATAAAACTGACTGACTCCAACACCGAGGCCACAGCGTCCTAAAAACAGGGGCATAAACATTCAAAAAGTAACTGGAATTAACTAAAACCAGAGTAACCTGACAAGGTTTACAGGTTTTCAGCTGATTTTGCAGGAGACCCCAACAAAAGACATTTTTGACTGACTTAGAGAGTGCACATTTAAGCAGATTTAAATATCTTCAACATCTTCAGAGTTCTCCATTATATTTGTTCCTCTGACTGAAGTCTATGAGGATCTCTATGAGAGTGAAGGAGAGAAATTCTTTTACTTTTTTACATACAATGAATATACATGTTTTTAGAAATTCACCCTATTAAGTAGATTGCTTTAAGTTATGATGAGGACTTGGCTTAAGGCCCAGATTGGGGTACCAAGGGTTTGACTTTGGCCTTCAAGCCCACTTTCATGCTACAGTTTTTGCTGTCAGCAGACTGGAAGGACGTGGGTACATAACATGTTCAGGTCCAGGGAGTCCCTCAGCTTTGAAGAGTTCAGGACTATATAAGATCTTTTGCTTTTGTCTCTGTCATCAGATGGGCGCTTCTCACACTTCATGTCTACAATGACACAGCCAGTGATCTCCATTCCTGGATTGGACGTCAGATGACTTTTGACATGCCAATAGCACCGCCATTTTGAAAAGTGCTACTTTTGATAGTCTGAACATGATGTTCTATGCCATAAAATTAAGGTATGTGTACATGTGCATACATACTAAAACTGAGTATACATGTAGAATATTAGTGCAGGATGTTCCTGCACACTATATATTATACACTATAATTATATTACACACCATATATGCAACTAAGCTAGCTGTGCCAGTAAGCTTGTTGCCACAAATTTTGCTTGTATGGGTGTATTCATTGTATTTTTTTATTAGAGCATTGAGAAAGACGGGCATTGTTAATAAAGTTGTTATGAAAGTAATGTGTTTTTTGTCAATAATAAATGAATTGAATAATTTTTATTTAAACCTAATTAACCCTATACCATAGCAATGGGGCACCTGGTTCAGATAATTTGTATCCAACAACACTTAAAAAATTAGCTCAAGAGTTATTTGAACCTATAAGTATTATTTTCAATCAGTCTATAAAATATGGAAAAGCACCAGTAGATTGGAAATTAGCTAATGTTACTCCAATTTTTAAAAAGGGTGATAGACATAATCCAGGTAATTATAGACCAAAAAGCTTAACATCAATTTTCTGTAAATGTCTTGAAACACTTATGAGGAATAAGATTGTTAGTCATTTGTCAACTCATAGTTTGTTAAATAAAACTCACAATGGATTATGGTATATGTAGTAGGTTTTAAGCTCACAGCCGCAGATTCCGGTTGGAACAACGAAGCCCTCCAATTAACGGTTAAACGATCAACTCAAAGATGAGCTGGCCACCAGGGACCCACCACAAACCCTGGATGAATTCATCTCACTCTCCATCCGAATTGACAACAGACTGCAGAAGAGAGGTTGTGAGTGAGGGCCTTTGTCATGCTCCCTCCTACCCACAGCAATCATTGCACAGTCTGGACTCCCTCTACCCACCGAGGAGCCCATGCAGCTTGGTTGGGCTCACCTCTCAGCAGAGGAACGCCAGCAGAGAATCACAGCTGGTCTATGTCTCTACTGCGGAGACGGAGGCCACAGACTTCCCCAGTGCTCCCTTTGGCCAAAAAGCTAATGGTCATCAGTAGTGATGGGCATACTCACAACCTCTAACACAGCTGGGTATAGAAGGGGAACTACTCCCCTCTCCAGTCACAGCCAGGGCCCTGCATGGACAATTATTATATGAAATCTCTCTCCAAACCATTCCTGTCAACTTGGTAATTTCCGGTAATCATCACAAGTTGGTTCAGCTCCACCTGGTCGATTCTCCCCTCACTCCGGTAGTCCTAGGACACATATGGCTGGCACTTCACAATCCTCATATTGATTGGTGCACAGTTAGCATTATCAACTATGGTCCACATTGTTATTCATCTTGTCTTCAGTCAGCCATCCCTTGTAACCCCATTAATCCTACTCCTCTGTCTTCCTCTCCTGACCTGTGTAAAGTGCCTACCGAATACCATGATATTGGGGAGGTTTTTAGCAAGGACAAAGCCCTCACACTACCTCCTCAAAGACCTTATGACTGTGCTATAGATCTGCTACCTGATGCTCCACTCCCAACCAGCAGACTCTATAATCTATCCAGAAAGGAGAATGACACAATGGAGAAGTACATAAATGAATCTCTAGCTACCGTGTTGATTCGGCCATCACCCTCTCCTGCTGGTGCAATATTCTTCTTTGGAAGTAAAAAGGATGGATGGGCTCCATCCTTGTATAGATTATCGTGGATTAAATAACATCACAATTAAAAATAAAGACCCACTGCCACTTATCGAGTCTTCATTTCATTCACTCCATGGCTCAACTATATTTACAAAACTAGACCTTCGCAACACCTACCATCTCATACATATTAGGGAAGGAGAGAAGTGGAAAACCACGTTTAATACTCCCTTGGTCACTACAAATACTTGGTCATGCCATTCGGACTCTGCAATGCTCCTGCCATCTTCTAAGCTCTAGTCAACAAGGTCCTCATAGATTTCCTTAACCGCTTCATTTTTGTCTATCTTGACAACATTCTCATCTTCTCTCCCACAATCCAGGATCATAAGCATCATGTACGGCAGGTTCTCCAATGGCCCTTGGAGAACCGCTTTTTTGTTAAAGCCGAAAAGTGTGAATTTCACACTACCTCTGTTACCTTCCTAGGTTATATATTTGAAAAAGGGCAGGTTAAGGCTGATCCAGAAAAGATCAAGGCTGTGACTGATTGGCCGGTTCCCAAGAAAGTCAAACAACTCCAGTGGTTTTTGGGTTTCGCAAACTTTTACCACCGATTCATCCCCGTTGATAGTTGCATCGCCGCTCCAATGAATCAGCTAACTTCTCCTTGTGGCCCCTTCCATTGGACGCCTGAAGCAGCTCAAGCCTTCGCTGTGCTCAAAGAACTATTTACCTCTGCACCCATCCTTCAACACGCCAACCCCGACCTACAATTCATAGTTGAGGTGGATGCATCCGACACTGGCGTCGGAGCCATTTTGTTGCAGAAGCCCCCAGAGACCCACAAAACTCACCCCTGTGCCTTTTTCTCCCAGCGTCTTATGCATGGTAATTTCCATAGAACGAAATTACCGTGCTGGAGACTGGAACTTCTGGCAATAAAACTGGCTTTGCAATATTGGTGCCATTGGCTAGAGGAATTCATGAACCCTTCTTAATCTGGACTGATCACAAGAACCTCGCCTACCTTCAGACAGCGAAACAGCTAAACCCCCGTCAAGCCTGCTAGCCATTATTCTTTACCCGTTTCAATTTCATTTTATCTTACAGACACGGCAGTAAGAACCAGAAGCCTGACTCACTATCTCAGCAGTTTGCTCCTGACGCTCCTGTATCTCCTGACTCCATCCTACCTCCATCCTGTGTACTGGCTGCCATCACATGGGAGGTGGAGATTGCTGGGTCAGGCTTGAACCTGACCCAGGTACCAGCCCTCCAAACCATCTTTTTGTTCCTTCTGTTCGCTCCCTGCCATCCTGGTGGAACCCGGACCCTTTCCTTCATACACCATCATTTTTGGTGGCCCTCAATGGACAAGGATGTATGGGAATTTGTTGGTGCGCATGCAATAAAGCATCTCAGGCTCCCGCTGGCCTTCTCCATCCTCTGCCCATCCCTAGTCGTCCCTGGTTACACATAGCCCTGGATTTTGTCACCGGTCTCCCAGATTCATGAGGTAACACCGTAATTCTAACCATTATTGACCAGTTATCCAAATCAGTCCATTATGTGGCCCTAGCCAAGCTTCCCTCCACCTGTGAAACCACTGAACTCACTGAATTCACTGTGTCTTCCGCATCCATGAACTCCCGTTGGACATTGTGTCTGACTGAGGTCCCAAATTCATTTCTCAGGTCTGGAGAGCCTTTTGCCTGTCTGTTGGGGTCTCTGTCGGTCTGTCTTCGGGTTTCCACAATAGTCAGTCGGAACGTGCCAACCAGGATCTAGAGTCCGCCTTACGGTGCATAGCTGAGGCTAACCCATCCTCATGGAGTGGCCACCTTGACTGGATCGAGTACGTGCACAACTCCCTCCCCAGCTCCGCTACAGGTCTGTTGCCCTCCGAGTGTGGGCTCGGCTACCAGCCCCCACTGTTCCCAGGTCAGGAGGAGGAGGTGGCAATTCCATTGGTGCAGCTGAACATCCGCCATTACCGCAGGGTCTGGACTATGGCCAGGAAAGCGCTCCTTAGGGCTCAGGAGTGCGGTGAGCACAACAGAGACACTCATCACAGCCCTGCACCCGTTTATAACCTTGGTCAAAAGGTGTGGCTTTCCTCCTCCAACATTCCACTCCACACCGACTCCAGGAAGTTGTCTCCCCATTACCTGGATCTCTTTGAGATCATTGAAATTATCAATTCCTCTGTGGTCAAGTTAAAGTTCCCCTGCTCCATGAAGATTCACCCCCACTTTCCATGTGTCCCTCCTAAAGCCTGTGGTGTCCAGTGACTTGGTCCCTCTGACTGCACCCCCTGTGCCTGCCCGGTTGGTGGCTGGCCGGACCGCTTACACCATCCGACACCTGTTGGACGTGTGTTGCCATGCCCGGGGTCTCCAGTTCCTGGTGGACTGGGAGGGTTACGGTCCTGAGAAGCATGCATGGGTCCCTCGCTCCTGCATTCTTCGTCCAGTAACTCTCTTGGGTTCTACTTACATTGTTGATTAGTTTACCTTGTTATTTACTGAATTCTCCTGCACCCTAGAGCATCTGATCCCCATTCTGCTTGTTCCACATCCTGCTTGTTCCTCACCTTGTCTGTCTTAGTCTTAATCTTAAACTTGCAGAGTTTGGTCTGCTTGTGTTTTCTGACTCTATCTTTGCTTACTAATATTCACATCTCTGCCTGCTTGACTTGAATTCAAATGGATGTCTAAAACCTGTCAGTATGAAATTAACCCCTTAATCCAGGTTAACTTGATCTTTGTCACACCAACTAAGTGTTGGGTCCACTTGGGGTTGCAAAATCCCAGGAAGCTTCCAAGTGGGAATTTTGCCATGGGAATCATCCATCCATCCATCATCTTGAGTCATCTTTCTATTCAGCATTATGGTGTCTGCCGCAGCCTATCCCAGCTCTTCATGGCAAGTAAATCCTGGACAGGCTGGTCTATTGTAGTACTCCATGGGAATTAATGATATTATGTGTGGGGATTCATGGAAATAAACTGGATATTTGAAACTACTGACGCCACACTATTTAAGCTCAAAGACTCTATCCAGTCAAATAAGTGTCAAATAAGAGGATGATACTGGGGTAAATAGATTTAATCTTTGGTACTGTAGTTTATTAACAGAGTTCAACACATACTGTTATTAAGGGAGGTTTAGGCAGGATCCACATTCAGAAGGTCGGGGAGGCAGGATAAAATAAAGTTCTTTTAGAAAACAAAGCGCTGCAGCAACCAAAACATCCAAAAAAACAAAAATCCAAAACACAACCATAAAGCAAACAGAGAGCATATATCAACACAAAAGATGACAACACACTTGGGGGGCTAACAAGAAACAGGTGGAGATAATGAGGAGGGAGCAAACATACACAGGCTGTCTCACAGCAGGGAACAAGCTTTTGAAATAAAACACAAACTTTGCAGGCACAACAGAGGTCCAAAAACCAAAGAGCACAAATAGACCAAGATGCACAAGAAGAGATCATGGCAAGAATCAAACAAACCCAGATGTAAAATCCCAACACCATGATGCATACACCACAGTTTACATGATGTTCTGTGCACCAGTACAGAGACTACAGTCATCTTAAAGGTGATCATGCTGCATTTACTGGAAGCAGGTCACATGAATGCTGTGACCAGCTTCTGATCTAGAGACCACTATCTCAGGTAAAATGAATAGGTTGCAAATTGGAACTTTTCCCAGATATCACTTACTATCTTTGTATTTTTCTCCATACTGCAGATTGTCCAGACGTTTGCAAACTGAGTACTGCATACTCCATTCTTGGCAAATTCAGTACATACTAGTAACTTAGTTCATGGTTCTTAAAAACCCCACTGTGTTTAAAGAGTAGTTAGTAAATGAGTAAATCAGAAAAGAAGGCTAACTGTATTTAACCTTTATTATACCAGAAAGTCCCTTAAGATAAAGTCTCTTTTTCGAGGCCAAGAGGCACACTGGTGTTGCGGCCACTGACTGTATCTGACTTAAATTTGAGAAACACAATTATCTGCTGCAACTCTGAAAGGGAGAATCTTATGATAGGAAAGGAAAAAAAATCACTTTAAGCACTTGACAAAAATATTTAGGAGTCTTGATTTAAAAACCTGAGATACACCATCTGATGAGCCATTCAGATTTGCAGCGCTGTGTGACATCACGGATCCAGATCAGAAAGACTTATCCAGTCTTTATCTTTATCTCCACATCATGATGCGGGAGACGAAGGTTGAAACTCTTTAAGCAGTTACTCATCAGCAGTGACATAATTCTCCTAACTTTGTAAAACGTGTCCTGATGATGCAAATAATGTCTAATGTTTTATGTCCTGACTAATTCCTGGAAATCCTAATGGTACATTTATTTGTCATGCGTGAACCATCACTAACAGCTGTTCTGCTATGGCAAAAACATACTTATAAACAGCAGTGAAACATCCACCACATCAGCAACAGTTGCAAACTTTAACCGTTAATTTGCACGAAAGCACAAAGCTGTAAGACAGATCTCTAACAAGGAACACACTACAAGAGAGGCGGAGTCCAGAGTCTAACTCTGCCCCCTAAAACCATCTGCTACAAGCAGAGCTTTGAAGACATGGTAGAAAAGGGAGCTCTGCAACAAAACGTGCTACAGGGGCTTCATTTAGAGCCCACTAAACTATGGAAGAAAGACCATAATGTGTCTCATTTAAAGTTGCTGTTGCAGATACAGCAAATAAATGTCAGAAAGTAAGGTCAGCCAACTATAAATACATGAATTCACTCATCAAATATGGTTCCAAATACATGGTTACATCAGTGTACACCAGGGACATAAACATTTGCCTTGTTGTTCTTTATCCTGGTGACCATTATGCAGAGTTACAGTAACCATCCATGGGCTCATTGGTAAAATTATAGCACTAACAAATCTATATTTGTTTTGTCCCTGAATTTAGCGATCTGTCAGTCTACATCTATACATTCATTTATTGATGAATAGGCCTACAACATCAGTCCAAAATGGGGACATTAATCAAACATCAATACATGTAAGCCAAGAGGCTTTAAAGTTTTATTGAAAACTATAATTTGTGAGCTTCTACAATCATGTGCAAAACGTAGAATTCCTCATTAAATCGAATGATTGGAAT
The DNA here is from genome assembly GCA_028564865.1 of Zenarchopterus dispar. Classification (NCBI taxonomy): domain Eukaryota; kingdom Metazoa; phylum Chordata; class Actinopteri; order Beloniformes; family Zenarchopteridae; genus Zenarchopterus; species Zenarchopterus dispar. The sequence goes on along the minus strand of JAOWBL010013735.1, from coordinate 28,706 downwards.
GTAGCAGGTCTTGGTATTAGGCAAATATAAACAACAATAAACAACTTCTTTCACAATGTGATTATTTAGTAACCAAGGGGAGCCAAAACATATTTTGAATAAGTAAAAAAATAAAATAAAATGGACAATACTACATACATACATATATACTTAGTACATTTAAGTATATAAGAGTTAGGAGGTACACTTAGGAGGTATACTTTCTTACTCCTTTCAGGGTTCAGGAGGATAAGTTACTGCCAGGTGCTAAAATCACCAGCCCTGGATGAAGTGATCATCAGCAGGTGTGCAGACCTCCATAAACGAGTCTAAGACTTCTATAAAAGCAGATTATTTGGCCATTCTCTGGCCTGGAGCAATGCCAACAGGGAAAGACATGAGCATTAGTCCAGAAGCAGTTGTTGCAGCTCATCAATGACACATAAGTATATGGTGATTTTCTTATTTTCAATGTTTTTACACACAAAAAAAGTTAACATAGGGAGTAATAATGTTAATGAAGACTAATACATATATTTTTGTATATTTATGTGCTGTAGCTGAATTTATCAAATTAGCTGGAATTCATCGAATAAGTTTATTAAATGTTGTTATTTAGTTCTATATTTGATTATTTCAATGCGTAACAATGCATTATGACATTTATATTTTTTACATGGCAATTTTACCATAAATTGACAGCTTCAGTAGAGTTGGTGTTTCACATAGTGTTTTTAAAATTAGACAGACTGTCCGCCGACATCCGGCACACGTTAGTCTTATTTCAAACACTCATGTGGATAAAGTGAATTAATGTCCAAATGAAGAACATTAGGATCGTCCTGCTGGGATGCCTGTGCATATTTGGGGTTTGCAGCGCGGACAAAGGGGCAGCGAGAGTGCGCGGCTGCTGAAAAAGGAGCGCGTTCCCGCTGGGAGTGTCGCGGTCACAGTCCCACTTTCTCACGGTGAGTCCCGCATCGGTGCGGCGTCCTCCAAGAACAACTTTGTTAAACATAAAACGTTTACCAGCTCAGCAAATCATGAGAGTTTAGTGTCATTAAAGACACGCATCTCCACGAACATTAGCTGGCAGTGACCCGTGGACGACCTGCCAAACAAAGTTTCCCTGTTTTCTGCTGAAGCGTCGTCACATCTGCTCTCCCTCCGCTCCGTAACAAGGAAACACCGAAAATGTGTTCCTCAAAGCTCTCTGACTGACTTAAAGTTTAAAAGCACTTCTTTGATATCTGTCAGCTCCGCGTGAAACCGAAGTAAAACACGAGAATGTCCTCACAAAAACAAAAGTTTCTGTCCTTCACCTGAGCTGAGCTGAGTCGTCACCCCGCAGGTGAACCCTCCTCCAACTTCCCACTGGAGACCTACCTGGTCAGTGTGAGAAAAAGGCTCGTGCGTGGGCTCATGGGTCCTTCGTGCGTGATAATGATGATGATGTTCTCGCACACCACACAAACCGTGGAGCTGAAGTCATAGAAGACTTTCCCAACTGCGCCTCCTCATCAATGAATTCACTCTCTCCATCAAAACACAGACATGCTGACGTCACCCAGCAGCCAACCAATCAGGGCGTGGGCTGTCCCGCATCTGCGACTGTGTGAAAGGTTTCCCAGCTGTGACCAGTGCCATCTGACCGTCAAAACAAAACAACCAATCTGGAATTATTAGTCTAAATAAGAAAAGATCATTAACAATACGTTCTCTTGGAGGGAGTTTAACGAGACAGAAAATAATCTTTATTGGCAGAAAAAAAAACTGTAGAACTGAATAAAAATACACAAACCCGATTCCCAAAATGTTTGAACACTGTCTATAAGGCAAATAAAAACACAAACGTGCAAATCTCATAAACCGATATTTTATTCAACACAAAAAATATCAAATGTTAAAAGTTAGACATTTTAACTTTTCATAATAAACATTAGTTCATCCAAGACATCTAAAAAAGTTGGCAGATAACTAGCAAAAGGCTACAAATATGGAATTAAATCAAAACCCCTGAACAGAGGGTTAACTGACAACAGGTCAGCGAAATGACTGGGTATAAAAAGAGCATGTTAGAGCCTTCCACAGAAAAAGATAAACAGAATTTGAATTCCTCATCATCTACAGATTATAAAATCATAAAAAAATTCAAAGAATCTGCACAAATCATTGTGTAGATTAAAACAAGCTGATTTTTGTATTCTCAGACAACATTGTGTGAAAAGCAGAAATGATTTGGGGTTCCAGATACCGTCCTTGAGTATACACTCAGCGTATGAAGGCTACAGCTTTTACAGCTCATTACCTGAACCTGGACCAGGTAATGAGCTGGTCCAGCACCTGGACCAGATCAAGCCTGGACAAGTCAAAGCCTTCATGGACCTGGAACAGGTCTAAACCCTTCCCTCTTTACCACAAGCTACAACTGGGATCCTCCCAGGTTCACCCCCAGTTCTCTGGTCTTGTTGATGTTAGTGCCTTTGAAATGGGAAGTTTGCACATCTGGACAGAACACATCAGGCATACGAAGATTTTAGAGCAGCACAAGTTACCATCTTTTTCAAGGAAGACCTTCCATCATTCAGCAAGACATGGTAAACCTCAAACAGCTTCTGAAAAAAAAACCCCTTGAACTTGGTATTGCAAGGAGAAGAGGTCCTGGTGCTGGACTTTGGGTTACACCAGGAATGAGACAGTGGGATTGGAATGTTTGTCCTTCCCATAAGACTTTGAATACGCAGGAAGGAATGATTTGAACCAAGAGTGCACCATGACTGAGATTCCTACCTCGGAGTGTACAAGCAGAAAGTCGCCTTTATTTACTGCTGAGAGTCAACACATGACGCCAGGCTTGTAGCAGGTAACAGGTGTGCACGGGAGGGGTATAAGACCCAACTCATGAGAAAGATTTTTGTCAAGTGAAGGGCTGTCTCATTCTTAAAACTGGACTGTCGTGGGTCCAAGAGGTCATTCTGGAGGAGGAAGTCAAGGAGCTGTCTGAAATCCACTTGTTTAGAAATAACCTTTGATAGGAATGGAATTGAAGCCGGTTGATAGTCGTCAGCTTCAACAGCACTCAGACTCTCCGTTTGGAGACTGAATAATAAAAAAAACAAACAAACAAACAAAAAAGAACTCTGGGCCTTCAGTTTAGCATGCCACTCTGCTGCCATCTGCTGTTTGCTCCCACCAGAAAAAAAGCAAAACACAAAAAACAAACTACAGAATATTTTTTAATTTAAACAACGGACAATGTTAACAAAATCTACATTTTTTCATATGTATATATATTCTAAAGAATGTCTGGTTTCAAAGGAAATGAGCATATAATAAAGTCTTGTTTTTCTTCACAGTTGCAAGTTTTTCAGGTCTGCGAGTTTGTGTTTGAAAACAGCTAAACTGGAAAATCATTAATGACGGAGAATATAACTTCCGATGGTTTTCTGCTTTTAAGCTTTTAAGACCACTTTTGATTTCGGTTTTTTTTTTTTTGTTTTGATGACGATTTCTTGATAAAAACCTCGTACTTAAGTAACATTCGTCTTCACAATAAAAGCACTTGCCCGCTCTTGTTATATTACAGTTGTACAGAGTAACTGATCCTGTTTCAAATATCTTTCCTTTTGCATATAGACCTCGGTGGTTTTTATTGATCTTTTGTAGTAAGGCGGTTACAGCTTGAGCAGTGATCAGGTACTGCAGGTTTGGTGAAACTGCGCTTTTATTCTGAAGATCCTGAAACGGTCTGCGCTTGTGAACGGAAAACAGCAGACAGAAGGACCTGAGGACAGTTCTGCTGAAGCTGAGGCCCCGGAGACCTCCAGGGGGCCATGATGGACACATGGATGAGCCTGGAGAAGCCTGGAGAACCTGGGGGGACCCGGAGGAGTCTGAATGAGTCTGGATCACCGCCACATCACGAACCACGGGGACGTCAGTGACGTGTCAGTGATTTTAGTGGAACCCCGAGAGACTGTAAGTGACCATGGGCTTCAGACCATTCCACCTTAAACCAGTCCTTGAGAGACATCAGAAGAATTGAGTTTCTCGTGGAAACCCGGCGTGAAGCTCGGACACGCAGACGGTTGACTTCTGTTTTGACTGTACGCTCTCTGCACAGAGATGCTGCAGGCCGGACCACGTCAGCAGCTGCCCACGCCACGGCATCCCGGTGATCTGTAGTGGCTCGGAGGTCGGAATGGCTCTGAAGTCCCGGAGACCGTGGACCAACCTGCTCCTCGGGTTTCTGCTCGGGTTCCTGGCGTCGTCGTGGTTGTTTGTGTCCCAGATCCCAGAAAGTAAGAGGAGGAACTCTACTCCGTGTTTGTCCCACGGTGACCCCGCCGGGCGTCCAGACATCCCCGCGGACTACCCGGAGGACCGCTCACCATTCCGGACCAACAGCAGTTCGGGTCCCAGCAGGACGGCCGGCACACCGCGGCACTTCCTCTACGTGGGCGTCATGACTGCCAAGAAATACCTGCGGTCACGCGCCACGGCGGCGTACGAGACCTGGGCGGCCTCCATACCGGGGAGGGTGGAGTTCTTCTCCAGCTCAGGGAGCGTGGACGTCCCCCTGCACCTCCCGGTGGTGTCCCTGGATGGCGTGGATGACTCGTACCCACCCCAGAAGAAGTCATTCATGATGCTCAAGTACATCCACGACCACCACCTGCATCAATACGAGTGGTTCATGCGCGCGGACGATGACGTCTACATCAGAGGTGAGCAGTCAGATTCCCGTCATCCTTTCAGCACTGATGCACGGTTCCATCCTAGAGGCATTCACAGAGGATTCGAACCTATGCGGGCACTTTCATGTAAAACAGGCCCTTTTCTGCCCTCTGAGGGCCAGCAGGACATGATAATCTGGAGGCCCCTATTTTGTTCAATCACAGTGGAAAGGTGAAGTCTAAAACTTCCTACTCTCTCAGACATCAGGAAGAAAACATCTGTGAACCCTGGTCCTTCTGACTTCCAAGTTGGAAGTTTGAACTGGAATGCTTCCTGAGTTCAAAAATCCATCTACAGAAGTCACATCGACCCCAACGTCTGAGCTCAAATGGCTTTTATTCACAGTGGCAAAGTCATTTCATGTTTGTAAGAGTTGTGTGGGATTTTATTCACATGACATCAGACATAGAGGCAGCAGCTAGTGGTGAGCTTTTATCAGTGGCGCTTCTGCGACGCTGTTGTATGTGCTAAATACATGTACATAGATTTATTATGAACTAGTATTCCCAACGATGGTTGGCAGCAGAACCACGTGGTCCAACATCTGGAAAAGCACATAAGTCTATTTCTTTAATCACACATTTTGCAAGCATTCAAAAAGAAAATTCTAACTTTTTAACTAGAATGTGGTCACCGAGGATGGGACATTATTACTAGCTCCAAATTGTGACTTTCAAGGTAAGTTCTGAGTTAGAAACTATTTAAAACAAACAACCTAGTTGGCATAAATGTAGCTGAGGTCAGCTCTGCTAGCAGGATGGTATATAAGAGCCATTTCAGGAAAAACAAACAAAAAATACATAAGATAGAGGGTAAGATCATGTAATTAAAAATAAATAAAACCTCAGAAATTCTGATTTGCAAGAAATAACTCAGTGTGAGTTTATAAGCTCACAATTGTAGATGAAAACAATCACACAAAAATAAATAAATACAACTCAGGAAGTTTGAGTTTATAGATTGATATATTTTCCAGAAAACCTTCACTAGAACAACACAGGTGGTGCAAATCTGAGACAGAATTGAAACAGCATACTCCAGAAGATCAGGTTTGTATGGGCAAAAAATGTTTGATCACAGAGGAAAAAACTAAACGCAAACATCCTGCATATCCCACTTTTTTCAAATGCTTTTAAAAACAGGCTTGATTGTGTCAGAGGAATCTCTCCTCTTGGAAATCACTGTCTCAGAACTCATTTGCTGTGTATGAATGCAGGTTAAACTCTTATCAACCACATCCGTGGTCATCCGTAGGGCATGGTATGCAGCAGCTATGCCGCAGTACAACCTGGAAACACAAAACAAAAAGAGATTTAAAAAAACAACACACAAAAAACGGACCTAAAAACCACAAGACTGTAACTCAGGGAGTTTTTCAATTCTTTATTGGTGTGATATGATTTGCCTGGTTCTGTTTGTAATATTTTTCTGCTTATCTAGAAGTTTTGTCACCCGTTGTTTTGCAGTTGTAAATCCAGTAATTGTAGTGTGTCCTTCACATCATCAGGAGAGAAGCTGGAGTTGTTTCTGCGTTCACTGAACAGCAGTAAGCCGCATTACCTCGGTCAGACAGGTCTGGGTATGCCTGAAGAACTGGGCAAACTGGCCTTAGAACCTGGAGAGAACTTTTGCATGGGAGGCCCGGGGATGATCTTCAGCAGAGAAGTGCTGCGCAGGATGGTCCCTCACATCAGCACCTGTCTTCAGGAGATGCACACCACCCATGAGGATGTGGAGGTGGGCCGCTGCGTCCGACGCTTTGGAGGAACCCAGTGTGTCTGGTCCTATGAGGTAAGGACTGAGTCAACCTCTTTTTTCTCTTCTTGCATCTTTCTGGAAAACTCTAGACTATTAACTGGGAATTGACAGATTTGATCAGTCCAATTCATTTCCAACCATAAGTTGGGTAATATTTGTTTATTTTATTTTTTCAATAAAACACACTACAACCCTTGAGAGCTACAGGGATTGAGTGGAGTGGTGGGAAGTCAGCTGCCCTCCAAACAGAAGGTTGATCACAGCCCTGCTGAATGACCATGTGTATCTGAGCGAGACATATACGCCCCAGTGCCCCAGCCAGCCATAAGCCAGATAAATGAGAAGGGTTGTGTCAGGATGACGTAAAAACCTATGGCAGATCAATATGCAGAACCTCTCCAAAAGGGAAAATAAAGTTTGATTCCTGAGATGTCAGAAAATGTGGACACACAAGATAATCTAAACTACTGCCAGTAAACATTTCAGATCAGCCCACAGAGATTATTATGCTTTTAAAATACAGTTCTCAAATCACACCTTTAGGGGGTGTTAAATATTAAAGTAGTTCAGATTTTATTTTTCATTTTTTGCTGATGCATTGGTGATAGTTTGATCTGCATCATGATGGCCTGACTTGTTCAGCGCCGTAGCAACGTCAGTGCCGTGTTGTCTAAGAGAAATGGGCTTTAGGGGCGTCTTAGCTCTGATTTTTGATTGTTCACAATCAGATCGCTTAGCAGTTGTTAAAAAGAATAAATACAAAAAGACTGTTGAGTAAGTACATAGCTTACAAGTAGTGCCTCTAAAGAAATATTTGAATGATTCATCCATTTACTTTAACTTCTGTGCATTTGGAGACAGTATGAACCCAAGGTGTTTCACATTTTTTTCTTGTAAATTTCATTTTTATTCTAGGCCTTTCCTGCCTGCATCACATTCCAATAAACTGAGACATTAAAACGTTTACCACTACACCCCTGTTATGTTACATTCTCACTTCACTCAAGAGAACAGCAGGTAGTAAAGAGTTTCATTCTTCCTGCAAACATGTTTCAGGGTGTACAATAGTACAGAGTTGTTTTTCTCTCATTTTTGGTTTTAAAGCCTTCCACATTCTCTGCTGGGGACAGACTGGGACTCTAGGCAGATCTGTCCAGTACCGTCTTCTTCCATGTATTTGTAATGTGTGTGATTTTATATTGTCTTGCTGAAAAGTGCATAGATGTCTCTTGAAGAAAAAAAAAGTGGTTTTGAAGCCAGCATGTATTACTCTGTCATCTCAGATTAGGATTCTGCGAGAACATGGCATCACAGGAGTTAAAACATGAGCTCTGCTAAGCACACTGATACAACCCCAGACCATCACAGAGCTGGGTGTTGAAAACAGTCGGAATGGACTATTTCCTTTCCTTTGGCCCAGAGCACATGGTACACCTGAAATAAGATTTTGCTCACAACAATGCACACTGCCATTGTGTATTGGACCTTTGCTGGTGCTGGTTGATGCCTTTGAGCTCAGAGATGTCAATGCTGCCAACAAGCCTTTGTGTTGTACTTCAATACCATAAGATGGTGCCTGGATTCTTTTTTGACTTACTGTAATTCAGAGTTCACTCTGTGCCTCTGAACTACAGACATGCTTCATACAATTGTTAAGTTGAAGCTTTCCAAAACAGAACCCACAATGCAGAACAGTTGCAAAAACAAAGACTTTCATGAGCCGAACAGAAACCAGAAGGCAACGTCGGAGTCCAGCAGAGGCAGGAGACGGGAACAAAAGAGGTAGACTAAAGACGCTGAGGTACGTAGGCTGTAGAATTCAGGAGAGCCAGGGATGAGCAGGAAGCAGGAACAAACGAAGTAGTCCAGAGAGGCAGAGTCACACAGGATGAACCATTAAGGATTCAAATCACAGGACGAACTGGTGAGGAGAGAAGGTCTGAACCGGGGTTTTAAAGGCTGCAGCTGCAGTGGTGATGAAGACCAGGTGCGTGCGTGGAACAGGTGAGAGGGAGAGCCAAATGAGTCAGCCCTGCCCAGCCTGCCGAGAAAGAAAAACACAGACAGAGACGGCTCCTAACAATCTTCAGTAATTAGTGCTGTAAACTATGCTGACTGACTTCTGCTGCTCATCTAGAGGTTTATTCTGTGACTCCGTTAGCTACGATAAAGCCAGCATGGGACAGCTTTTTCCTGCTGTGGACTCTGAGGTACTACGCTCCAGTGCTGTTAGTTGTCTTGTCCTACAAACGTCACGTTACAACAAAACACTCCGGTGTATTAGAAGCCATGTTTAGAGATTTCATTAACTCCTTTCACTGCAACACTTCCAACTTTCTAGTACTTTAACTTATTTTAATCTGTGATTTTTGTTTGTGTTTATGCTACAACAGTACAGCCTTTCTTTGGTGATTAATGGCGTGTTATTCAGTTGAGTTCAGGTCAATTTAATCTTCATTCTGTTTGTGTTTTTACTGCTGTCTAGCCATAAAACTCGGTTTCACTAATAAAAAGAGGCATACTGAAAATTAGTTGGGTTTTTTTTTGTTGTTGTTGTTGTTTTAGTGTCCAAGTGAGTCTGACCAGAGTTTTTGTTTGTTATTCCTATTCTGATGGAGGGTTAGGTTCGGCTTGTCTTTTTTGTGATAACCTTCATCTGTGTGTTGGTTTGCAGCTGCTCTGTCCACATTTATTTTCAGCAAAACAACCAGTATCCTATATAGGATCTTTTATGCTTTATTTTTATTTATAGACTATGTAAGTTAACAAAATTTCTCAAAACTATTCCATAATTACAAAGTATTATAATTACATATTTCTAAATGATTTGGGGCTTGTTTTATCATCAAACTTCAGTCTGTCGTTCATTCAGATGCACCAAAAAGCTGCTTTTCTGTTAAAACTGTCTCCATAGTGGCACAGGCACTAGAGGAGTTATTTATTGTCTTGCATAATTCGTCAAGAGTTGCTGGAGTCATCCTCAAGTTTTGAATCCACTGCTCCTCTGTGGGCAGTGATCTCAGAAATCCTTCAGACCTGCCTGCAACCACACAGAAGTTGCTGCCTTACAGCAAATTTGTACAGGCATCTATGTCTTTTTTGAATGAAAATGGCTGCAGAAATAAAAGATTTAATCCTGCTGAAACTTCTAGCTTTACTGGAAGGACAGAGATTGTGGAAATGCAACACCATTATTCTTGGAAGGACGTGTTGCATAACGCATAACAACAGGACTGGATGAAAGCAAAAGCATCTCGTGGTTGAATTGTACTAACATTTACAAATATTGCTTTTTTGTGAAAAAATGTAAATGCAAGTACCTGAATCTTGCCACATGCCACGAGGAAAACATTTTCTAGTCAATTGGTTGTCCAAACATTTGCTCCTTCTGCTCCTTCCTTCAGAAACTCGGAGAAACTTCTTTTGCCTTTGCCCTCAGTCACAGTTGTAGTTTGATGTTGGTTGTAAAACTGGACAAGCTTGTTGTGTGTTCTCCTACTTTAAAATCATCTGTATTCTGACCACACCATCTCAATTCTTTTCACAGATGCAGCAGCTCTTCTATGAGAACTATGAACACAACAAGAAAGGTTTCATTGAAGATCTTCACAGCAGCAAGATCCGTAATGCCATCACCCTCCACCCCAACAAAAACCCTGCGTACCAGTACCGGCTCCACGGCTTCATGCTGAGCCGGGAGATCTCGAGGCTTCGCCACCGCACCATTGTGCTCCACCGGGAAGCCCTGATGATGAGTTCTCTCAGTGATTCAGAAGTGCTGTGGGAGGACAAACAGCTGGGCTCCCCTCCTTCATACATGCGCTATCAGCCCAAGGAGAGAGATGATGTCATCGAGTGGGATTTCTTAACGAGTCGTCATATTTATTCTGCTGTAGACAACAAGATGGCTCGAAAAAACCTTGGAAATTCGCTTCAGACCGCGTTGGAAGATATAATACAGCAGGTCATGGAAATGATTAACGAGAATTCCAAAACCCGTGGTCGTGTAATTGACTTTAAAGAGATACAGTATGGGTATTACCGGGTTGATCCGATGCACGGCGCAGAATATGTCTTAGACTTACTGCTTCTATACAAGAAACATAAAGGACGCAAAGTCACGGTGCCCGTGAGGCGTCACGCTTACCTTCAGCAGTCCTTCAGCCAAGCCTTCTTCAGTGAAGCTGAGGAGATAGACCTGGCTGAACTTGTGAACGCCATCAACTCGGAGTCCCAGTCACTCTTTTTCTTTTCAAACTCTCTCAACTTCCTGCCATCTTTTCAGGTCTACCAACCAGCAAAGGAAACCTGGGAGCAAAGTCAAAAGAAGGTCCATATTCTTGTCCCATTGTTCGGTCGTTATGACACCTTCACCAACTTTATGGAGAACTTTGAGAAAGTGTGTTTAATACCTAAGCAGAATGTGAAGCTCTCCATCATCCTGGTGGACAACGAACAGGTGGATCAAACCAGAGGACAGCATGTCGAGTTAATCAAAGATTACACCAGAAAGTATCCCAAAGCTGATCTGTCTATAATTCCCATGACAGGCAACTTTTCCCGAGGGCTGGCTCTGGAGCTGGGCTCCTCACAGCTTCATAATGACAGTCTGCTATTTTTCTGTGATGTTGATCTGGTCTTTAACAGTGATGCCCTGCAGCACTGCAGAGACAATGCTGTTCAAGGAAAACAGGTCTATTTCCCTGTTGTCTTCAGTCAGTATGACCCAAAGATTGTATACGGTGAGAAGGCTCCCAAAGAAAACCTGTTCATGCTCACTAAGAAGAGTGGCTTCTGGCGGGATTATGGATTTGGAATCACGTGTGTTTTCAAGAGTGATTTACTAAAAGCTGGAGGTTTTGACACTTCAATCTTAGGCTGGGGCCTGGAAGACGTAGACTTGTTCACTAAGGTGATTCATTCGGGTTTAAAGGTGCTGCACAGTCAAGAACCAGGAATTGTCCATATTCATCATCCGGTTCAATGCAACCCAAATCTTGAGCAGAAGCAATATAAAATGTGCCTTGGGTCAAAAGCAAGAACATTTGCTTCAACGATGCAGTTAGCTGAGCTTTGGCAGAAGAAACACATGGAGGCAGGCTACAACAGAACTTCACAGTGACCCTGCAGCCTTCGTGGCTCACCTCAGCTCAGTTTGAATGTGTGGTGAGAACAACTGAATCTTCTGACCCAAAAATGAACATCAGAACGTCCTAAGCAAATTCCAAATGAGCCGGTGAGACCACACAAGATGTTAGCAGTTGGACTGGTTTGCCGTGGAAGCGATTGGAAGTCTTAGTTACTGGATCCACTTCAAATCAGCTCAAACAACCACACACTGGATACAAATGGGTGTTGATGGGTGGATTCACAGTTCACCGCAGCATTTCAGATGTCTTATTCCAATGTACACACCTCACAAATATCAAGCTTTATGACCCGTAAAACAGCTTGTTTGGGTTTTGGTCGACTTACACTCTCATCTAGTGAACTTTCTACAAATCTATGAGTGAAAAAGTGTCACTGCTACTTTAATCTGCTGACAGGAAGAAAACTCAAAAGACAGAGGATTATAATGTACTTATTGTTGAAGGTTACACCTGAAATGGTTCTTTCTGTGCATTTTGGGTTGCAGGTTTCAATATATCATAGGAACTACAACTGTAATTAATGAGTGAACCCAGTACTGCGTTGCTCTGCCTTTCATGGGCAAGATCATGGCTTTTCTTCTGGACGACTGCTACGCTGAGCTGCATTGTTTTTTAACTGCGTTATACAATCTGTATGTGTGAATTTTGTTGCTCTGTGAGTGAGGAATTCAGTCTATTTAATCTGAATCAGAAAAAGTTGTGAGAATGTTGAAAATACCAAAAACCAAATAAATAAATAAAAAATAAAGAACCAATACAATGATTCTTCTGTTTACTGTTTTTTATTGATTTTGCAGATAATTTGAACACAAAATACCTCAGGTTTCATTTCATTTCTTAATATACATCTATTTTTTCATTTGAGGCCGACAAGATCACATATTTCTAAGCTCCTCCACGGATGAGCAGAGAATCTTTCAGCATTGACTGACATTTCCTCTCCAGGTGCTGGTTCCCCATTCTGTAGCAACTGATATACCTCTACATGTAAACACGTGTTTCAGCATTGTCTTGCTGAAAGATGCAAGGCTTTCCCTTAAAAAAAAAAAGTCTGGATGGCAGTATTTAAGAATTTCATTCCACGTAACACCATGAAACTATACAGGAAGCAGAAGGAGGAAGGCTGGGGATCAGTGAGCTACAAAGCCACCATCCGGGATGAAACAACAAAGACCCAGAAGATGGTCCCCATTGATGAACTGCTAAAATGAATGTCTCAGACATCAGGAAACTCCTCCAGTCACGAGGAAGAAGAGAGGGAGGAGGAAAAACATGGAGAAGCCAACGCACAGTATTTATCAGTGACAGATTGAAGAACTGTCTCACATTGAGATATCCTACTAGTGGCTGGAATAGGCTGGTCTGGAGAAACCACTGATCCTCACAGCACATGAACATCTCTTGAACATAGTAGTCATGGAGACCAGAGTCAAAACGGGAGACACCTCCAGTGGTCTCCAAAAGAGAGCAGCAGAGATTGACATAGCAATCTAAACCAACAGTAAGGTCAAGAAGGAACAAAAGAAGCTAGAGAATACTTAACAGTTGAAGGAGGAGATGGAAAAGATGATAAAGGTGTTGCTAGTGGTGGTCGGGGCACTCAGCTTCAGATTTCTGATGTTCTCCAACAGATCCTGAGGACATCAGAAATCTTGTTCCAAAAGTGTCCACTCCTGGAAAAGCAAAAACACATACTAATACATATGTACTGATGATACCGATGAAAAGAGAGCCTTTGCGAGTTTATGTGGAGGAATATTATTCTGAAAATATTTTTAATTTTTTTGATAGTTTTCTGCCATCTTGCTAAAAAATGTGTCTTTCTTTTCTTCTGGGAGACTTTGTGTACCTAATGTTTTTTTGTTGTTGTTGTTGTTGTTGTTTTTTAAGGAATCACCTCATTGATGTGTTTCCAAAAAACCTGTAAAAAGCTGTAACCTTTTCCTCCTGATGTTTTTTAGTTCCACTTTCTGTTTTAGACTTTCTGGCAAGTCTTGGCACTGCCGTCAAATTCAACATGAAACAGTAAAATATCTCATTTTCAACATTTCATGTTTTCTGTTTTATTGTGAATAAGAGGTTAGTTTATGACATTTCGAAAATCATTGCATTCTGTTTTTATTTACATTTTACACAGAGCCCCAACTTTTTGGAACTAGATTTTTAGAACAATTTTAAATAAGGCTACTGTATATTGTATTGGTAAATGTTTCATCTCAATATGACCAAATGTGACAGATTTCCTTCTGCTTTCATGTTTTCTTCATTATTTCTGTGTCGTGAACAGTTTCATGAACACAACTGTGTTTTAATGGTCAGAGGGCGGCTCGTCTTTTTTAGGTGGATGACCAGGTGTACTCCTCTTCTTCTACGGATTTGAACGCAGTGGTTCTGATGACGTAGACAAGAGGAAGATAAACATGGCGTCGGGACAGCAGTGGGTGTTGGTGGAGATGGTACAGGCGTTTTACGAGGTAACACTCCTCTTCTCCTTACCTCAGCCGCACAGAATCATTCCGTGGCGCTACGTGACAGATTATTCCTAGTTTAAACCGCAGCGCTGGTCGTTTTTGAACTGATTTCAGATAGTTAAAAGTAAACGTCTCGGCCGCGTGTCAGTGGTGCGGGACGCGTGTCCGCCTCATTTGTCTCCTCGTTTCATCCGTCCTACTCCTTGTGACCTGGGAATCAGTGCCAGATGAACAGAGAAGCTCATCAGCTTCTAAAAAATCTTTGAGGATAGAGGAGACAAGGAAACAAGGAGACGAAGAGAGAAGGAGGCTTCACCGGTGTTCCGCATCCGGGTCTCAGGCAGGGGGCGTGGTCAGTTGCTCCCGTTTCATATTAAATTTAGATTATTTGTTGTAACAAATAAACTAAGAGCATTAGTTATAACTGTAATTTGATCAGAAATCATAAAGATTGTGTTTAGGATTTATTTCAGCTGCGTTAATAACTGATTAACACAGACGTAAACACAGATTTAACTTATGTCAGGCACAATTTTCTCAAAACTTTGACCATTTTATAGAAACATATCTGTCCTCACACAAACCAAAGTACAGCGCTTACTTTAACTTTTAACTTTAACTTTAATTTATGGCAAGCAGTATGAGCTCATGACATTTCATGTTTTGCTTCTTTTTTTTTCCATTTGTTAACCTTTTGGTTTTGGTTAATTTGGTTTACTATTCATTTACACTTCATACTAGTTATTCCATGACAAAATAAAAGCCCCTGATAACTTACAAAGGTTAATATACATCCATTTTTGCATTTCAAGATTGCAACACAACCATAAAACATGGCACAATGTAATTTATTGCTAGTAGGGAAGCGAAAGGAAAATAATTTTATATAAATATATCATAAGCAGCTCATGTTAACAGGTGTTTCTAATTATAATTTTTATACAAAATCATTACACCTAAAAAGCTTAGTTATTGGGGAGGAAAAATGGGAAGAGGATCTACATTTTATCAACAAATGAGAAAATGATTCAGATTTTTAAAAACAATGTTTCTAAAAGAGATGTTGGATGGATATGTTCAGTTGTTCCTCTCTCGTACATAACACCATGACCCGGTTCAGGAAACCTGAAGAATTTGGCGATAGCATGATGGTGGTGAATATTTATCTCACTCAGAGAGCCTCAAGCTCACGTTCATCATGAGCACACAGACTGGATAACTGAACCCTCATAGTGTTGGAGAGCCACAGCTGCTGTTTCAAAGGTCAAACAAGTTCATACTTGTTTGGAAATAAATGAGGCTGTTCCCTTGCATTTCTTTACCCAATTGTGTAAAAAAGAAGCATTCTTGCTCAGACTTGGTGTCACCATCTCTGGTCCTGGAGGCACCTGGCACGAACTATCACACACTGGAAACGTGTTTCGTTATGAGATGGATTTATTCTCTAGATCTTTTTTGGAAGAAATGGGCTCCGTGTGTTTTCAGACTGTTCCCAGCATCGAGTCCAGGGTCTGTGAGGATTTGAGGTTGTATCAATGTTCCTGGAAAATAAACCCCCCTTTTCTCCATCTCCATTTTTGTGACAGCAGCATTAATGCAGACAATTACTCTGAGATGTTAGAGCAACATGCTGCCTTCAAGACCATGTCTTTTCTACTGATGCTGTGCACATCAGATTCATTTATCATGCCAGCAGATGAGGCATGCCTCTGATCTTCTTGTCTCTGGTTTCTAGGCTCCTGCATATCACCTGATTCTGGAGGGGATCCTCATACTTTGGATCATCAGGCTTCTGTTCTCAAAGACCTACAAACTTCACGAGACCTACAAACTGACAGAGAAGGTAACATTAGCAGCGTTGTGACAAGTGACAGTCATGTTTGTGAATGTGCATTATCAAATGGCTTTCACATGGTTCTTTGCGCAGGAAAAGGAGGACCTGATAGAAGAATGGCAGCCAGAACCTCTGGTTCCTCCAGTTTCCAAAGACCACCCCTCCCTCCACTATGATGTTGTCTCAGGGTAAAACAAACAAGGACACCTTTCTGCTTCATTCACTATTTTTAGATGTTTACCTACAGCGGGAGTCTTCAGTTCCAGTCCCAGAGGTTTGCTGTCTGTTTTAGATGCTTCCCAGTTAACACACCTGATTCAAATACATGGATCATTTCCACACTGGAGTAGATCCTGGTGATCCATTCATTTGAGTCAGGTTTGCTTGACCTGGAAAGCATCTAACACATGCAGGACAGCTGACATCAAAAACCAGAACTGAAGACCCCTGACCTGCAGTCATAAACTTAGAAATCTCAGTTTTGACCCTGTTTTTATGTAGAAGAACAAAGCAATCATTTGTCATAAGTCTCAAATACAATCTCAGAGGAATAACTTCTTTCTTTTCTTTTGTTTTCTTTCACATAAGGCATAAGAAACTTGGCTCTGCATGCAAAATGTATGAAACCATTTGAAAGTTAATGTTCTTCACTGAGCGAGATTATTCACAAGTGGAGAACATTTAGTGGCCACTTTTCCCAATTGTGTTTATTTACTGCAATCTCAGACCAAGGAACACAAAAACGATATCTCAGACCCGACATGCCTCGCTAAGCTTGTTAAAATGATGCAGAGTAATTAGAAGACAGATCCATTACAGTTTGTTAGGAAGGCCAGTAAAAGCCTCTTCTTTCTAAAGATGAACATGGAATCACGACTGATGTTTACAAAACTTCTTTTGAACAACGTCCAAACAGATGAGACCAAAGTAGATTTGTCTGCCCTAAATACTTGTTGTCATGTTTGGTTTTCAACTTAATGCTGTATTTCAGCAGAAACGCCTCACTTCCTACTGTCAAGCATGGCAGTGGATGGTTGATAGTTCAGGCTTGTTTTGCAGCTACAGGACCTGGACATCTTCAGCCAGGTCCTGTAGAGGGACATTGAGTGGACCATGATCTCCTCTGTGTACCAGGCTGCTCTAGAGTCTACAGTTCAGAAACAGAATCATGCAACAAGACACTGATCTGAATAACGGCAATAAATCTACATAAGAATGGCCGAAAAAACAAACAAACCAGCAATTGGAATGACTTTTAGATCAGATGTGACTCCAGCTGTGACAGGAGCTGTAGAGTGCTGTCAAAATCATCAATAATGCCTGGAGGAGAGGCTCCAGCTGATCCCTGAGATCCTGAATAGTGTTCAACCCATGTCGATGATGAGTGGATGTTTGTTCAATACTAATTATTAAAAGTATCATTAATGATTTTCTGTCATAATTACTGGGATTATATCTAGTATTATATTTTAATAAAGTATCATTGAGTTAATTTTGGCATTAAAAAAGCCACAGGATTGAAATTGGAGGTACTTGGATTTGTGTCTGACTGAATATTAAATAGTGTAATAAAAAAAAAGAAATATCTTTGGTTCATTGTGTCTGTGTAGAGGCTTATGTGTTTTCTGTATTTTCTCCCAGCTTTATTTTTCAAAGTTAAAAATGGACCAACTTCCTTTAATTTGTGCTATCATTGGTTTACGGTTTCATCTTTACCAAAATGTAAAAGCCGATCTTTAATTACAGACCTCCAAGCCACAAAATCATCATAAACGGAAAAGAGTGCATAAACTTTGCTTCGTTTAACTTCCTGGGTCTCCTTGACAATGAGCGCGTGAAGGTAAGCATTTATGGTTTAATTGTTGCTCATTATGAAAACTTTTGAACGTTTTAACGAAAGATTTTTGTTTCAAATTTGTCATTGCAGGAAAAGGCTTTAGTGTCTCTTAAAAAGTATGGCGTCGGTACATGCGGTCCTCGAGGTTTCTACGGGACGTTTGGTCAGTGAAAGAGTTCGTCCTCAGTTATCCAGAGGTGGAAAGTTTCTGTGGTTTTATTTGTAACGTGATACGAATAACCGTTTCAGGGCTATGATAGAACATAAACGTATGTAGGTGTGTGTGTGTGTATGTATATATATATATATATATATATATATATATGTGTGTGTGTGTGTGTGTGTGTGTGTAATTTTTTTCTTTTTTTTTTTCTTCTTTTTTTTTAATTTATTTATTTATTGATTGTTAAGTGTGTTTCTGTCCTCCAGATGTCCATCTGGAGTTGGAAAGTCGACTCGCCAAATTTATGAACACAGAAGAAGCCATCATTTATTCTTATGGTTTTGCAACTATTGCCAGTGCGATTCCTGCCTACTCCAAGAGAGGGGACATCATATTTGTGTGAGTGTATGTTTAGAGCAATATTAACCCTTCTTTAGTCTTACCCTAATGCCCTGCAGAGTTGTCTTTCTCTCAGGCTTTGATCTGCAGGAAAATTTCCACACTCTTTCAGTTTGAGTGTGGCCTCTTTGATTCGTGAATCACGGGTTTATATTTTGTCTTTCGTGTTTAGGGATGAAGCCGCCTGTTTTTCTATCCAGAAAGGTCTTCAGGCGTCGCGCAGCGTCATCAAATACTTCAAACACAACGACATGGAGGATTTGGAGAGGTTGCTCAAAGAGCAGGAGCTGGAGGACCAGAAGGTTAGATCTACTTTTGTAATTCCACTTTCATTCACTTTTTTCATTAATATGTCCATTTTGTTTACCAAAACTCTTTTTTTCTTTTTTCTTTGCAGAATCCTCGTAAAGCTCGAGTTACGCGGAAGTTTATAGTTGTGGAGGGGCTGTACATCAACACTGCAGACATCTGTCCTCTTCCTGAGCTGGTAAATGCAGAACTAAAGAACCTCAGTCCCAGTTAACCTTCAGGAAAGATCTGGGTCCACATTCCAACACCATAAACATATTTCACATGGCCATGAAGGTTCAGACTTGAGTTGATATCAAGGACAATGGAGCACCAGATGTTCAGTCTCCACGTTGTTGTTTACACCGTCATTAAGGCTCATCTTCTGCTAGTGGTCATGTAATTATAGACGTGCCGAATCAGGGAAGGGTTGTTGTGCAACTTTAACATTCCAAAACCGCCTCAGTTCCTTCATCCGATGCAACACGTGCATTTATAAACTGAAATGGGGTTGGAGCGAATCAAATCTTTTTTGATGTAACAATAACAAAAGTTTGACTTTTTAACATTAAAACCTATTGTTGTGGTACACAGGTGATGAACAGACTTTGCAAGAAACGGCTGCAGTCTTGAAGCAGGTGGTGATCTGATGACGGTTATATCGTGCTGAACTTACTGGATGGATGTTGCCATTCTTGAAACTTTAATCTCATTATTCGGAATAAACAGGCGGCGTTCAGAAGTCGTCAACTCGTCCTTTCTGTAGTCAGTAGACTGGGTCAGATCAGACTTGAAACAAGTTGATCCCTGCACATAGAAAGTTAAAATGACTTTTAGTCTGTAGGAAGTCCACCACACTACCACTTCACTGGAATGACTTTGTGTCTTTTCAGATGCTTAAAATGACTATTTATTTTGACGTTCCTTCGTTCTTCCCTGAAGAATTTTATTTTGCTTCGTTTTAATTCAAAACTGCTTCAGTTCATGTTGTTTTGATCTCCAAGTAACATTTAACTGGAAGATCCAATTCCCACTCCGCTTTTAAAAACTTTTTATGAATTCTTTGAGGGTGAGCTTTTAACCCTTTGATGCCTGATATATGAAATAATACACAGAAAATTATAATTTTGTACATTTAAAGGGTTTAAAATATGTTGCAATAAAACATAGTCCCAATCCTGTTTTTAATAGATTTCTAATCAATCTTTTTTGTACCTCTATGAATACATTAGGTAATTTCTTTTATATTTCGATGTAGTGTATCTATTTTTTAGAATTTTTTTAATTGTACAAATCTTTTTTGTTGTTATTATTTTGACTCTGGGGATGCTACAGAGGTCTCAGATGGGTGTGTATCAAATATGAAACATCAGTGGGTGCATTGGAGGGTCTGTTGGCTGTAGTTGCCATGGCGATGGCCCGAGGTCCACTCATCCCTGGGTTGTGGTGGGGTCCATACATCCACCCAAGAGTGGTGGTGTTTGGGGCAGTCTGGCTCCGGGGTTTCACAGCTGCCTCCTGATGCAGACGGCTCCCTGTGATAGTGGGAAAATGTTCCCTCACTGGTTCTTCTGTGCCCACTAATGTTTTACATGGTAGTTATTTTAACCTTTGGTTGTGTTTTATCATTGATAAAGACGGTCGGTCTGGGGGGGGGGACTGGTTTTGTTTTTACTGTTAAAGCACTTTGTGCTACATTTTATTGTATGAAAGGTGCTATATAAGTAAAGTTTGATTGATTGATTTACACTCCATACTATCTAATACCAGAGAGGGTTTTCTTTTTTTTTTTTTCCCTTGAAATGTACCAAACCGGTGGTTCGGTACCATGTTAAATGCTGCTAAATCACTGCAGACATGTGTCTATCAGAAAGCAGGATGGGATGGATGAGGTTTTTGTTCGCATTCTGACTTCTGATAATGGGAGCACAGAAGAAGATGAGCAGGTTCCTCGATTCTCCCACTCCACTCGCTGGAAACGTGGCCAGTGCCTGAACTTTTGCTTCTCGGGTTCTAACACGAGTTCTTGTGATCTCCAGGTGAAGCTCAAGTATAAGTACAAGGTGCGGATCTTTCTGGAGGAGAGTATGTCTTTTGGTGTGTTGGGAGAACATGGTAAAGGAGTCACTGAGCACTTTGGGGTCAATGTGAGTTCACTCAACCTCAATACATAATTATTCTATTTAAAAATGTTTTAATCAAAATCACCCTTTTACTGACCTGTTTCTCATCCAGAACTTGCACACGCAGTTAAATATAGTTTACAATGATGTTTCATTCATTGTAGTAATATCGTATCAAATGTAACATTTGTAACATGGATCATTTGCTTAAATGTGAACGTGCATCTGTTCTTTGCTCATGCGTGCTTGTTTCTGCTCTAGATAGATGACATTGATCTGATCAGTTCCAACATGGAGAACGCTGTGGCGTCCATCGGAGGTTTCTGCTGCGGGCGCTCTTTTGTCATCGACCATCAGGTGACATCAACAGCCTTTTATTATGAAAAGGCTTTGTGGTCATATTAACCATCGATCCAATGATAATGTGAACAAACCAAGCTGAACCTGATTTGAACTAATGTTTTCATACTTGTGACAGAAAATGCAACAAAAATACTGTTTGTGATGCATTATTTACATGAGATAACTTGGCACTCATAGCAGCGGTTTGTTTTGTTGTCACTGTTTTAACTGTTTTACAGCTCAAATTAAGTAAGTACTGTATATATCAGATCAGACATTAGATGATGTAAAAATGTGCAGTCTATTTTATTTTGTATCATCTGGAAATCTCTGTTGTTGTTGTTGTTGTTTAACAGCATAAAATCAGTCATTCCAGGGATATAAAGTGAGGTTTAGTGAATCTTGTGGTTTTTTTAGCGTCTGTCGGGGCAGGGCTACTGCTTCTCTGCCTCTCTGCCTCCCATGCTGGCTGCTGCAGCCATCGAGGCACTCAACATCATGGAGGAGGATCCAGGTAAAGATCCAGTCTTCACCGCTTCTTCCTCTGTGCTCCTCTCAGGTTCTGGCTCAAATTCAGGAATCACATTCAGTTCACATCTGTTTGTGTATTTGTCCTCTTTCTGTCCCTCATCCTGCAGATATTTTCACAATCCTGAGAGAAAAGTGCAGGCGTGTTTATAAAGCTTTACAGGGGTAAGTTCAAGTCTGCTCTGTTCTGACAATTCGTTTTTGTCAGTTTACTCCAACTTTGTCTTTTGCCAGAAATCTGTGAGATGATCTGATGCATAATCCCACTGAGGTGCACCGAGGTGCACATTTCTGCTATTACAGGCCTCCCTCTCAACGGTTCCTCTGTCACAGAGGAACAGTTTTAGCTCAGCGGGTCCCCTACAGGCGGGGAGGTTGACTTGCTTTTACAACCCAACAGCCTGCTTGGTGTTGTGCTCACTTACACTCTTGTGTTTTTCCTTCCATCTTCTGTCATGATGTTCCCCGGTAACACGATGTTCCCCGGTAACACGATGTTCCCCGGTAACACGATGTTCCCCGGTAACACGATGTTCCCCATAAATCTGTGTTTGGGCTTCGTTAATCATGTTCAACTTTGTGGTGTGAAATAACATGAAGTGGTCTCAAGAAACATCAGAAACAGGAGTCCAGAATTAGTTTGGATGGTTTTCACCAAGATATAATCAAATACTCCTCCTGATAAAACTGAAAGAGATTATTTTGATATCAGGAAGAAAAAAGAAAACAAACTTCTTGGTGTTGCTGTAAGAACAGTCATTTAATTAAACATGCACATCAAGTCATCACTTTGACTTTAATTATGAAAATTTCTCTCAGTTTTGAAAATAAGTCAAATTACTTTGGGTAACAATGAAATACGGTAGGAACAATACGAACACCATATACATGTTTCTGTCCTGTTTTATATTATAACACCCTCATTAACCAAAAGCTTGGCTCTGAAGAGCTCTGAACATCAGTGTCAAAATTATAAAATACATTTTAAAAGAAACTGTTGACTGATGATTAGATGATAACGGAAGAGTGGTGGGGTTTCGTGGTTGGTGTTAAGTTGTGGACTGCTGTGTGTGTGTGTGTGTGTGTTGTGTGACAGGGTACCAGGTCTGAAGCTGGTGGGGATGTCCTGCGCTCCAGCTCTTCACCTACAGCTGGAGAGAAGTTCAGGCTGCAGAGCGTCTGACATGCAGCAGCTCCGCAGTATCGTCGATTATGTAAGTCCTCCCAGCTCCGGCTCTGGGTGACTCCATCACTAACATCTCCATCATGGATCTTCATGTCTCCTCCGTCTTTATTGTTTTATGCTTTGAACATGACCTAAATTAAAGTAAGTGCTGATGTAATCTGATATGAAACACTAAATGGTCATCTAGTTTCTTACAAAGCTTCCACACTTTCTCCATCAGTGTTTGGAACAACATGTGGCTCTGACGCTTGCTCGATATCTGGAAAAGGAGGAGCGCTTTCTGCCCCCACCCAGGTAAGGAGCTCCGTCCTGTAGTTGTCCTCCGGTACTGAAGTACAGGTGTGTCTAAACCAAGCCTTAATTGGCCAATGAAAGTAGTCCAGTACTGTGTCCTTCATCCTCCTAACCTGCACTGAACTGCTACCAAAACACTGTTTTTGGAAAGTGTTTTTGAAATATAATAATGGATTTGCAGGTGTGGTTGTTATCCTTCCAAAAAAAAAAAAAAAGGGTCATTGCAATAACTTAAAAATGATAACAGACAATGATTTACTGATCATTAATTAATGAAAATCAGACATTTATTTTAACTGCTCAACAGAATTGTGTAAAAGAAACTAATGAAACTGACCAAAGTGGACAACTGAGGAGAACTTTATTGTTGAAAGAATATCAGAGAAATCCAGACTGGAATTTGCCAAAATGCACATTTACAAACCACAAAGCTTCTGGGAGAATGTCCTTTGGACAGATGAGACAAAACTGAATATTTTTGACAAGTCACATGAACACTTCAAAGAAAAGAAGACTGGATCTTCTGTGAAACATGGTGAAGGTTCGGTTTTGTTTGGGAGCTGCTTTGCTGCATCTGGTTTAAGGTTTCTTGGATCTGTGCAGCTACAATGAAATCTCAAGATCATCAAGACTTCCTGGAGACAAATGTGCTGTCCAGTGTCAGAAAGCTTGGTCTCAGTAGCAGGTCATGTGTCCTCCAACAGGATAATGACCCACAACTAAAAACAGCCAAGAATGACTAAGAACTAAACATTGGACTATTCTGAAGTGTGACTTCTACAAGTCCTGATCTACATCCTGTTGAACATCTGTGGAAACATCTGGAGAAGAAACCCTTCAAACCTGAAAAATCTGGAGACGTTTATTCATGAGGACCAGAATACCGGTCTACAGGTGGACAGGTCTCTCTGACAGTTACACTCATCACTGGAATGAAGTGATTGATTTAAAAAGGTAGTGAAATTAAATATGCTGAAGGTACCAAATAATTTATCAAATCCAGTTTTGTATGTTTTTTTTTCTGATTCTGTTGAACCACAGTTCAAAAGCAGTGTCTGGTTTTCATGAGTCTATGTTCAGTAAATGATTATTAATAGTCAGTTTTGAAGTTATTTCAGTGACTACTGTGGAGTTTTTAAAATAAATAATTTTTTTTCCTAAATTTCTCTAATCTGTGGACATTATTAGATTATAAGGTGACTGGTGCGTTTAGGTTTTTTTCCTGATTATTTGTCTGCTGCAGAAGTGCACGGACAGATTGAGATGATATCAGTGTTTCTGTGTAAATGATGACATCATGTGGACTGTTGAAACCTTGAATCCATGTGTCCGTAGCATCAGGGTGGTGGTCACCATCAAGCAGACGGAGGACGACCTGCAGAAGGCCGTGTCCTGCATCACAGAGGCGGCATCAGCGCTCCTCGGATCTCAGTGAGGCGTCCGTTCCTGCTGGTCTCTGCAGAACCACCGGGACCTCTGCACTGCTCCACTCCCGTTACTGGGATCGACGCTCCCATCCAGACTCTGTGTCATAAACTCAGAAATCCACTCCTGTTTCTATGATTTGTCCATTTTCTTATTTATGTTGTTTGTTAATGAACTCGTGTTGTCAGCTGTCGGGGTG
>JAOWBL010013727.1:0-38042 GCA_028564865.1 Zenarchopterus dispar | reverse complement strand
ATATATATATATATATATATATATATATATATATATATATATATATATATATATATACACATATACATATATATATACACATATACATATATATATATACATATACATATATATATACACACAAACACATATATATACACACACACATATATATATACATATACACATATACACACACACATATATAAACTTTATATATATAAAACATATATATATAAACATATATATAAACTTTCATCACTAATTTCTCAAAACTCAAACTCTGAAAAAGAGCTAAAAGCCAAACCGAAATGACATCCAAGTTGTCTTGTGTGTGTTTTTGTTGACCATGGCCTAATTAACAGCTTCCAGCTCAACCTTTTGTGCAAATACTTAAACACAAACCCTACATACATCACAATGAAGCCACCATGATTAGAAACTAAAATAACAGCCTGACTCATACCCAGTCTGGCGAGGGAGGATATTTCCAGATTACACGGACATGTGCAAGGTTCACCAGTGGAGACTGCATTACTCACCACTCTATCTTTGTCGCACTTGAAGCGTATGATGCTCGTCCTGTTTCGCATTCCATCTGGACAAGCGTGGCCGCTGGTGTATTTCAGTTTCAGGACATTTCTGTCCCATGTAGGACCAGAGTCCACTTGACCCAAACTCATGTATTCATCTCCATCCTTGACACAAGATGCAGCATCGGAGGGACATTTCCATGGACCTACAGCAAGACAAATGTCAGCTTTGGAAGACATTGCACGCCAATGGATCCATTGGCGTGCAATGTCTTCACAAAAAAATTGTACAGCATAACACATACTGACCTCCCTGGTCCACCAGCGACCTGCAGACATTGATGTAAAAACGTTTCTTTGTTTCCTGAGTGGAGATCTCCACCTCCCAGTTCTGAGAGTCCATTGCCAAAGGTGAGAGGTCATATGACTGGCCCTGACCATCACTGTGGACAGAGCGGAAAAAAAGGATCCAATCTCACTCATGTCCTCGTGCCTGACTAAAATTCTACTTTTTCATTTTAATCCTAGAAATGAGGAGTAGGAGGAAGGTAGCTTAAGGGGAGGGTGGGGACGATTACTTGTAGGAGCAGCTGGTGGTTTTGACAGGGACACAGGCCAGCGCAGTGGGCCAGTTGAACAGGTATGTGCAGTCAGGTGTCTCCTTAATAAACTCTGGTTTACCCTGAACAAGTGAGAAAAACACACCAAGTTATCATTACAGAAGAGCTGGGATAAATCCAGAGCTGACATACTTCCATTACCACTAGAGTTGGACAAAAAAAAAGAATTATCTCAAAGAAAAACCTGTAATGAAAGCACAGGGAATTAAAAAAATAAATAAATAAAAAAACAACTGTCAAATGTCGGACATGTCGATTATCCAGTTTAGCACAAAAGTGCAACTGAAAGACTTTTTCAGATTTGCACATCTTTGGCATCACTGGATGTAGTCGGCCAATCTAAAGTCATCTAAATCGAGTCACCAGCTGTTTTTAGCCTCATTTATATTGTGTAGTTGCACTATATCACTACTTAATCATCATTTCATTACAAATACCTTTGAATAATTATATGAATGATCATCTACCTTTGTTTTCAGTTTACTGCTTTTGGAGCAGCAGTTGCAATTCATTTTCTATACCTGATTTATCCTCTACAGGGGACAACATCATGTTCAAGCTTAGCTCAAAAATCTGCTGATCCACGTTTATTTATCAGAGTCATTTTAGCTTCTCTCATCTACTACTCATGCAGAGGACCAGGTAGCCTTACGGGATGCATGTCGGGGTGGCAGGAGAAAGAGACTACTGTGGATCTTTGGAAGATTTTATGGCAGGTCTCCCCATTGGTGTAGTTAAGGATGATTTGGTCTCCCACAAAGTTCAGAATCTGGTTTGCCATTCCTGCAAGCGCACATAAATACAAATAACTACATGAAGGAATAACTGCATAAATATATATGTCAAAGCTAAGATACATGCATTGTTTCTTTAATTCCCATACCTGCTACTTTGTGACTGTTTCCATCCACCTGGCAGGAAGCCACAGATTCGATGCTGGTGTCTGCGTGGGTGCAGACCTCCTCCTTGAGTGCTCCACAGATTGACAGGTGGTAGGTGTACTTGCCACTAATGACAGGGTAATCTTTGTCCTTCAGAGAGCTGAAGTCAAACTTGTACCCAGTCTTGGGGTCACGAACTTGACAGTCTTTACCTAGAAGGGAAAGGGTGGATGTTTAAAACTCCATTACTGTCCTGATGTAGTTAAACTGTTTAGAAATATATTGCATCTTTTGGCCCTTTTTGATCGAAATGTTTTCTCCAAGTCTCATTGTCGTCAAAATTTCAACTAGGATTTTACTCTTTGCAAACAATTCTTGACATAATTTTTATTTATGTCTCTTATTATTTGTCTCTCTACATGCTGTCATGTTTTTGTTTTTTTTTTTTTTAAATCAACCTTGAGACTTCCTGATAGGGCAGGCTTCGGATGTCCTCCAGATGAAGATGTATTCACAAACATCCTGACGGTCAAACATGGGAGAACCCTGGAAATAAACAAAAGAATCAGCACCTAAGAGACATGATTTGTTGATGGCATGTTTTACACAACACTGCAGATGGGCTTTAGACTCCTGGCTGCTTAAAAATACCAACTGTAAACTTCAGTGAACATACAAAAAATTTAATCTGCATTTTCCAAATGGAAAAAAAAAAGGTCACATTAGGTGGTATGCTCTGCGATAGACTGGCGACCTGTCCAGGGTGTACCCCTGCCTCTCGCCTGTGATGGGCTGGGATTGGCTCCAGCAGACCCCCGTGACCCAGAAATGAATTCACGGGTCTAAAAAATGGATGGATGGGTGGTATGCTTTTACTGTCAATAGGAGAAGAGTACGACTAATCCATCCATGCATGTTCCTGGAAAATATGGGTCAATGCAACAACACAGTGGGGATATTGACCATTTTGATGTAATCTATGATTTGTGGAAACATGTTACTATGAAGTTATATTTTAAATTAGTAAGTCAACCCCTTAAAACTGATCATGAAGACTGCTGGTTGAATCACTTCTTTTTGATATCTGCAAATGGCAGAAACTGATAGAGATAACTCTTTTGTCTCAGCGATCAACATTTGTGGAACTAATTAGAAGTTTTTAAATCAAATCTAATACACATAATATAATTTTTTTTAAATAAAAGAATAATGGTTAAAAAAAAAAAAAAAAACAAACCCTGCCATTCTTGAATGGCTAAATGAACACTGGATGCTAATACTGTCACCTAGGCAACAGTGAAAGTTCTAGTGAAACTCACCGGATTGTCGTCACACTGCAAGATGATACGTGTCGAGTAGCGAGAAGAAGAATTACACAGATCGCCATTCTGGTACACAATACTGATGGAGCCATCCTCCGCCACCTGTGGGCTGGACTGAACATATCCCAGGTTGTAACCTTTCCCAGCAATCACACCACAAGCACCCAAAGGACCCACTGCAGAGAAGATGAGAAGTTGCATTTTTATTGCACATGCATTTCTTCATTTAATATTCTCATAACATAAAACAGTCCCTTTTAGGACTAGAACTAAAATATTAAGATTATTAGCAGTTTGTTGTGACAATTTGCATCAGTCCAAACTCTATACATGTGAATAAGGTTGCAGTTTTGAGTGATTACTCAGTTTCCTAATTACCCACTAAAACAGATCAAAAATCTTAATTATCAAATGTGACACAAGAAATAAGTATATTCTTAGTTTGGAGAATCTGGAAAAGCACAACAATCACCAATATTGTCAGTAAAGAAATTTATTTCAGAAACATTTTAATTAGAAGTACGCAGGATTATTTGACCAAAATCAAAATTTGGTTTTATATGATGCTCGACAAACCAAAATACTAAACATTCCTCCAATTTAGGAGAGGTTGGTATTAGGAATTTAAATTCTGTTATGTTACAAAGGAAACTCAAACATTCCCTTTTTTTTTTTTTTTATTCTAACCATAAATAAGTTTCAATCTTTGATTTCCTCACCTGGACAGTCCTTTAGAGTTGGGAGGGGTTTGCACATATTGAGGTAAAAGCTGCGCAGCTTCTGCACGCCCGAGTCTATAGGAATCCACGGACTATCGTTTTCATCTCGGATCAGGTGACTCAGGTCATACTCATTACCATGGGCATCTAAAGGGAATGGAAAAATTTTTTTTTCTCATTTTCAGGTATACTTCTGCATTCTTATCCATTTTGTGAGAATTTCTGGTGATGATATCAACCAACTCGATAAATATAAAATCGTAATTTTTAACAACAGTACAAGCAATTAAGTTAAATCCTAAGACACACGCTCTGACCAGCTGAAGTATTTGTTATCAAATGTGTCAGCGATTCTCTGCATGTGCTTTGAAATAGCGCGTGTATGCGTCAATACCAGTGATCTTGCAGTCGACTGGAGCAGGCATGCAAGCCAGAGCAGTGGAGAACTCAAAGAGGACATCGTGGACCACGTGGGTAGGCAACGTATTCAAGTCCTCTTGCACCATTTTTATTGAGCCAGACTGAGCGCTTTGATCACACACAAAATTTATAGTGAAGGTGTCCCGAGTTGCTGATGGAGGGAGAAAATACCAAAGGAAAGATTAACTGAAGTGCAGAGTAAAGAAAATCTTCAATATAAAATATAAAAGCTGACAGTAAAATTCAAAATAATGTTAATGTGCATCATTTGAGTTTTCACTTGTGTAAATTAAAGTTCTCACGTAAGGTAAAACTGTTTTTATTATTAGCTGCATTAGAGCACCTTGAACAGTATGTCAAAGAACTCCCCAGGTTTTGATTGTAATTATCTCTCAGTCATTCAGTTAGTTTTATATCTGAAAGAGATGTGTAGTATCTTAGAAAAACAAATAATGTATCCCATTAAACAGTCAAACAAAAATCAACTGGGTTGACAGAAGAGTACGCCTGAAGAGCAGCTGGTTTCCCATCTGGTCTAAAGATTTTTCAACTAAATAACCTACTGATATGCACCTTGGTACAAAAATGATGGTAGATGAGTTCTGTATCATGGAATTTCAAAATAAATCTTTTGTCATTACGCTACCTGTAGATTCATCCAGGGGTCCCTTATATATTAGCTTTAGAACACCATCAGTGGAGTACTGGAGGGTCTTATCCACGCCAACTGGGCTGGAGGGCTGCCCGTTTTCAAGCTCACAGCCAGCCATTCCCTTTCCACATTCTGGTGCATCTGAGCAGATGTTCACCTGTAGAAAAGAGAGTCAAAGTTATAAGTGGTGACCATAATTTAGATTACAATAGTACAAATGTATGTCTCTTACCATGAAGTCTTTGCCATTACCAGATACTTTGTATCCAGACTTGGAGGCCAAAAGCTTAAGGTTGTACTCAAAGCCACTGTTGGGGTCCATCACTGAACAACTCTGATATAACAAAGAAGACATTAAGTTTTTATATATATATATATGTACACATACATACATATACACACACACACATATACATACATATATACACAAAGACATACATACACACATGTGTTTTTGTGTCTATGTCTACAGACACACACACACATCTTATTTAAGCTTGATGGTCTCTCTCCTCTGTAATCTGCAGGACACAGTATCCATGGTGTCCAAAAAGAACTTTCAAATTTGATTCATGTTACCCACAGAACATTTTAGTTATTTTCCTGAAACCATTTTAAGTTAACTCGGGCCCAGAGAAGATGGCTACATTTCAGAAGCATGTTCACACATGGTTTCTATTTTGCATGTTGGAGGTGTACGCTGCATTTGTGGATTGTACAGCGAACTGTGTTTTTAGACAGTGACTTCTGGAGGTGTTCCTGAGCACATCCAGTGGTTTCCAGTTGAAAATCATGCCTGAGTTTAATCAAATAAAATACACTGAGGGCTTTCATGCACAGGGATTCCTTCATGATTTTACTGAATATTTTGGTAATATAATACACCATAAATGGTGGGATCTTCAATTTTGCATTGAGGAACATTTTCCTTAAATTGTTCCACAATTTTGTGATGCAGATTCAACATTTCCAAGATTCGAGTGCATCAACTCACATCATTCTTGGTGGTTCGGATGGCACAGGCAGCTCTGGTCTCCCAGAAGAAATTGGCAGTGCAGTTCTGGTTCATCAAAAATCGTGGCCCCATAGGCTGGACAGTGTAAAGCAAAAACAGTCACATCGCAGACAGCTACAAAGGATTTTCTTGCTGCCCTCTACTTAAAAAAAGTATATATTTGTATATATTTATATTCACTTACAGTTTTTCCTCTGGAGCAGACCATGTGAATGCGTGTTGTGTATGAGAGCCTCTGGCCCTCTGATATGCAGGTCGATCCGTCCGTGAACTCCAGCAAGAGCCGGTCCCGCTCCTCGATGATCGGTTCTCGCTTGGAAACACCCATGTTACTGACGGACACCACCTCCTTTACAGAGCCCTGAGGACAGCAGGAAGGAAACACCACTTACACCCAGTTTCAGGACCCACCGCTGATTTTAGAACCTATTGTTTCCATAAACTAATCAAGTGAATCTGAGGCTACTGGAAGAGTCACTGGGTCACTTGTAAAAACAAAATGGAAAGGCTTCAGGATTTTCTCTCATCTGAGACTATTTTGTTACTTTTATCCATGTTAATTTTCTAGAAGTAGAAACAGCTGATTACATGATAATCTTTAAAGCAGATTTGCTACATCAAAACTTTAACCATTAAGACCTGATGCCACATGAGAACATTATAGTGCCCTCACTTCAGGTGTTTACAGGTTAGAAGCACTTTTTTTTCCTGTTTTATGTTACTCATACAAAGGATTTTCATACCTGGTTTAAAAAAAAGGATCCTTCTCCCACTTTAACTGAAACTGTTATTACGTTCACAACTGCAATCTGGATTTTTCTCAGGGGGTGTCGAGTCTATTTTTTTCATTGTGCTTCTAAGATACAAGTGAAGTTCAACACTGGCCCTGAAAGCATCCTGCAGAGACGCTGCTGTTGATAAAAAGTGTCCTGTTCATGCGTCCATGTGGGAGCTGATGCATGACCAGAAACTCAAAATAACATTTGCAGACGCTATATTTTTGTGTCACTAACGAAGCTGTGTCGAATTCTGTCAGAAAATCCCAATTAACACCGTCTCCAGCTTACAGACCTGCTCAGATGTGAATTTCGTCTCGCAGACAGATGCGTCACGGTCGCAGCCTGATACAAGGTTGATCGGCCGACATATGTTGATGTAGTACTTCTTACGGTCCGAGATGTCAGACAAATCCATAACCACCCAGTTTCCCCTCGAGGCAGAGCGCGACAAGCTGGAAGCAGAAGAAGAGACAGGCCGGGACATGGGGTGATGAGGAACAGGCCAAGTTAAGGATAACAACATTTAACAGTGCACTGAATCTGTTTTTTGTTTGTTTTCTTGTTTCAGTGAATACTTGGATAAGTGTTCTATGCATCTCTTTTTAAGAGTTTAAAACATACATTACCTGGATAGGTCATACTGATCAAGGGTGTTAGGATCTGTCACCAAACACTCATGCGGCCTTTCAGGACAAGCGTAGGACGTATACCAGCGGAAGTTATACGTGTACTTGTCTTCAACCTGTGTTCAAACACAGTTTATCAGCGCCATGCACAGACATTTTAACAAATGAAAGGAAAAGAGGAAGGAGAAATTTTACTTGGAATTCAGGCTTTCCGGGTCCAGCTTCTGGGTCACAGAGGAAGGAGATGAGAGTGGACCTATGGGTGTGCTCTTTGTTGTTGTACCTAGAACCATTACTGTAGGTCAGCTGGATCAGACCGTTGTAGTAAGACAGATGGGCATTTGACTCTCCAAGACTCCAAAAACTCCAGGAAAAAAAAAGACAGAGGGAAAAATGAGATTAGATTAGTGTCATCTTTCAGTTTTTTATCTACGAGTTCCTTGCTGTCCGTGACTGTAAAGATGCGTGTCTGTTTGTGTGTTCCTGGTTCTGTCTTACCTGCTCTCTACCTGACACGCTCCAGCATTCTCAGGACATCCGGCAGCTTTGACAGGACCACACACATTGATGTAGTAGTCGTAGCTGCCACTGCTCAGGTTGTAAAAGCCACCGTCGGGTTTGGTGAGGGGTGACAAGTCAAAATAGAGCCCTGCGGAGCCACAGCAGTTGGTTAAAGGGGGGGACTGAGGTCAGCTGAAGAGGCGGGTCGAGGGAACATCCGGCCTGGGGTTCTTTTATCTCCTCTTACAGAAACAGAACCTTAATGAAAACATCTTTGTTCATTCTGATCAAACTTGAATTCTAGCAGGCCTCGCCGGTGGGACTTTTTCCTTTCGCCGTGTTCCCCTCGTGCTCTCATGAGTCTGCACAAACTGAAACGCTTCCCTTTTTAAACCGTCGCTACATTTGTTTCAAATTACAACAGAGACGCGATGGACTGTGATTGCTCAGGCGTCCGTCTGCCGAGATGAATCAGATCAGACGTATTCAGTCGTTTCCGGAGCTTGGAAATGAAATTATTGCTACTAGTTGTCAATCCTGAAGAATAATGCTCCTTTAAATCATGACTGTTCAACCCCAAGTTAGTTGGATGTTATTTTAGGGTGCTGCCAGAAAACTATCAAATCTTACCTCAGCAGCAAAGGGTTTATTCAACTCAAAATGTCGTCAATACACAGAGCAAGGATTTTCGACTTTTCACTGTTTTGTACTATAACTCAGCATTTTTACATCTTGCACTGCTGAGCGAACAGATGAAGATGAGCACCCATCGGCTTCTGAAAACTGCGATGAAGATATGTCCTTTTACTACTTCCTAGCATTCCTATACCAAAGAGTCCATGTATTTATTTTATACATGTCTTGCTGAAATAATAACCGATATGGCTTTGAATAAGAAGACAAATGTACTAAAATGACATCTGGACCTGCAGCAATTCTGAAATTAAACTACGACGCCTGTATTTAGTTCGCTCATGCTGGATCGGTGAAGTCTGTTTCCTTGTAAGTCACAGATGTTGATCGCAGAAGTGACGTGGAGGCCTCGCATCTTTATTAAACAATTACCTTTGATTTAACACTCAATTTGAATATTGACTGAAAAGCATCTGATCAGACACTCGAGAGTTAGATTTTAGTGACGACATGTCGCATTTTGAGAAGTGACAAAATCGGAAAATGGTGTGTTACGTTACCATGGTAACAGCAAATTTAACAGTAAATGTAACTGGAGCTTTTGTTAAAGAACTAAAGATTTTGTGCTGTCAGAGAGGCTTTGATGAAAGATGAAGTTTTTTTAACTGCGTGATGCAGCCACACATGTCTACATCTTATTGTTGTTCTTCTGCTCATCTGGACTTCATTTCATACGTCTCCGTGTGAAGCTTAATGTTGATTAATTTCTATAAGTTTATAATCTAAAAATATCAGATCATTGCGTTATATGGGCTGGATCTAAGTTGTAATATAAGATCACACTATGTGCCACAATTACACCGGGAAAGAGGCAGAAAAGACAAAAAAAAAAAAGGGAATTTTTTTTAATACCTATAGAGAAATAATATCCATATGTATTAAACGTATGGATGTTGTCCGCATGCACATCCCATGGATACAGACGGGATTAAAATGATCTCGTGACCTCGGTTTTTGCTGAAATAGGTCATCTGCGGTGGAATTTTTACCTTACAAATCACAGACATGGCACATTTGGACGGGATTAAAAACACAGACGTCCTCCGTGATTATTACAAAGTGCCTCAGGTCCCCAGATCATTTTTAATCCCATGCGAATGCGGCAAAAGTCAGTTTTTGATTCCTCAGAAGAGTCACCAACAGCAATAGAAGAAAATGTCCCCAGACATACAAACACAGACCCCACTATATCTCATGTTTCCACATGATCTTTCTCTCTTCCAAGACAAGCACCAGTAGGGCAAAAGACCACAAAAATCCAGCTTGAATCTGTTTCGTACCCGCTTGAGGGTCCTTCACCTTGCAGTCATCCCCTTGTGTCTTCGAGAGGACACAGGCAGCAGCCGTGTACCACTCCAACTCATAAACACATCTATCAGATGAAACGCTGCGAAGCACAGGAGCACTCTCCAGATCCCCTGCAGGAAAAAAAAACAAGTACATGAGGATAAAAAAGCTAATAAAAACCTGAAAAAGCAGCAGCAACTTCAGAACACAAAACAAATCATGGATTGGTTGTTTAAGGACTACTTTTCCTCTTTTCAGCTTACCTGGTTTGCATTTTAGGGTTAAGATAGTTTGGATCCTTATCTTATTTTGGAAACAAAAATCTCCATCAGTGTATAAGAGTCTGATGTCATTTCCTATTTTAGTCTTCTGGGGAGATGAAAGAAAGCTGCCCAGGCTGGTGGTCTTATTGGTCTTATCTGGAATAAAGAGAGACAATCAATAGGCTAATGTGTCAACAATAACACGTTTTCATCCATGACTAAACGTCAGGGGGGCAAAATGACTTCTTTTTTTTTCTTTTTCTTCCTCCCATGAAAGGGAAGGTACCATCATTCCTGAGGAATCTCCTCTGAAAGTCGAAACTCACCGACAGCACAGAAGGCGGCTTCCTTTGGACAACCAGCGGCGCCTCCCGCCTTGATGACTTTGTGGCAGACGTTGAGGAAGTAACGGGATTCTGACTTATCAGATTTCACATTCACTGCTTCCCAGTTCTCACCAGCGTCTGACTCTGAAGTGGCACACAGATCCGGGGGGAAGGTGATTTATGGGTGACAGAATGATGACAGGCAGCATGAGCCGAAACTGTTGCTACAGCGATGAAACATGATCCCTCCTCTCAGATGTCAACATCACAGTAACAACATCTTAAGTACACAAACTCAGGCATATTTAAAAGACAGTTTTATCAGTTCTACAAACATACATCCACATGTCATTATATTAGAAGTGGACTTCCCAAATCAAGAGAAAGCAAAATAAACGTCTTAGGCCATATTTCAAATCGAATAAGAGATTGATGACCTCAAAAATGGAGCTCACCAGGGTATTTTGTGAGGGGCGAGAGGTCATAGTGTTTTTTGCCATCTGCGATCTCACACAGTAGATCCTCCTTCTCCTTGACGCAGGCAAAGGCAGTCTCCCAGTTGAAGTAATAAGTGCAGTCCGTCTCCCCGGCAAACACCGGCTGCCCCCGTCCATCGCTGGCTGCAGAAATCAGAGAAAATAAATAAAAATCACAACGCTGTCTGTATGTCATCACTCTGACAGTACCGTCTGAGACGTTTGAAGTGGCTTTTTAGCTCAAACATTTTAAAAATAAAGTAAACCTTTTATTTTGGTAGGTACAAAAGAATTTAGACATAACAATTCCTTCATCTTTAGTACCTGATCAACACCAATTTCAAAATCTTTAATATTGTGTATTCAACGAAGCTGCAAACTTAAGCAGAAAAATGTCTTTTCTTTGGTAAAAATCCATCTAAAACGCTGCTCTCACATGCTGTCTTGTTGCACTGAAAGTTGATGATGGTCATTCTCTGGAAGCCGGAGGAGCATCTACTGCCGTCTGGGTAAATCAGAGTCAGATCTCCATCTGAATACCTGAAGAGCAGCAAAGGAAAGCAAAAGTTCCACAAGCTTTAGGGAAATTAACCGACTTTCAAACCTGAAATCAAATGGAGTTATAATCAGTTAGCAGAACGGAAATACGACAAACTCAGTCACTTACAACCAAACAAATCAATGCTCACATGGGCCATATTCTAGCACAGACAAACTCAGTTTTAAAAAGTCACGTGGAGTTTGATCATGAATGATACCGGACTGTCAGTGTTTCTGTTGCAGCTGATACAGAGTGGAGCAACAGAAACACAACAGAGAAGACAAATTAAATTCACATCTAACTCAATAAGTTTACTCCCATGTAACGGCATCAACAAGACGATTATTTGTTAAAGGCCGTCTGGCTGAGGCGACCAGAGGGTCACGTTGATTATTCACTTCAGTTCAATCCACCGTCCCGAGTTTGGAGGTGACGGCGGAGAGACAGTAAAGATGGAGAGCGTTTCCGAGTCAGACGGACACCAAGACGTAAAGAAACATTTTTCTTGGTGACAAGCAGACACTAAGTGTCCAGCTTTTGCCACTGTAGCGAGTCTCTCTGGACTTCTGGAAGGACATTTCCAGAGTCTGTGGATGTGGGGAGCCCTTTTATCGAGATCCACATGCAGGGTGCCAGATGGTCTTGCAGCCCGTTGCAGATGCAGGAGAACTACTCCAGCTGTTGCAAAAGAGTGAGTGTTGCTATCTTCACCATCCTGGGGGCATTAAAAACAAAAACAAAAAAAATAACACAACAAAAACAAAAAACCAGACGTTTTTATCGGCTTTTCCGGTGTATTCCGATGGACGCTCCTTGTCCACTGATGGGAGTGTGCTCACCTGTGTATGCGTGCACGTCTGTCTGTCTCTGTGTGTGTGTGTGTGTGTGTGTGTGTGTGTGTGTGTGTGTGTGTTGCATCTATCATGGGTAATACAGCGTTCAGAGGTAAACTGTAAACATGAAGAGACAGAAATGACCAATGACAGATAATCAACTTAAGGCTATTTTGTTTATTTAATAAAAGGACTTGTTTTATAGGAAAGGTAATCCTTGTTGACTTCTGCTATGATCTGGCACTGTATAGAAAAACAACTAAACAAACTTGAACCCACACACACACACACACAAACACACACAATAAAATGGTGGGGGAAACGCTGATGAAGTGATTCTTTGTGGTGAGGCGTAAACAAATCTGAATAGCATATCTGGACCCAGAGGTAGATAAATATCTATACTCGACAAGTTTCTTTTTCCCGAGTTGTTTAGTGAACCAAATTTTAAAACATTATATAAGGATCACGCCACTGAAATACACACGCACACACATAAAGACAAAAATATTACCGTAATGTCTGGTTCTGATATTGTCCAGCCACTTTATTCATGTTTCCGGACTTCTTCACCTGGCAGGATGATATATATGGTTCGTCACCACATTCGTGAGTGGGGAGCTTTCCACACACGTTCAGGTAGTAAATGTAGCCCTCAGACTCATCACCAGACTCGGAGTGGGCATGGTATGGATGATCTGAGCCTAAATGTAGAAACAAACGAGATGAAATTGAACATTTATTACGTGATCACTTCTACGGACAAAACGGCAACCTGAGACGAGTTCTAACACTAGAAGACCTAAAGTTTGGCGCATTTACCTCAATAAGACAAAAAAAAAAAAAGCGTTCTTTCTCAAAGTGGTGGTTTGTTACTCCTTAATGCTTACAGTAGCATAAGGAAAAATTTTGTTTGTTTTTTTTTTTGCATAAGCATCATAAATTGTCTTTATTTACTTGTGTAAAACAGCAGAGTGACAATGTCGTTGATCTTTAAAGTTTATGGACTAATGAGGTTTACGGCCTTTTAGTTCAATCTTACGACCCCCCTTCTGATGTGGACATGCCGTATATACACTGTGGATTTCTTTATTCAGAAAACCTAAAAGGCAATCAGAGATAACTGTAATAACCCAGTTTGAGAAAAATGACATGGGTTTCTGTTTCTGGCCTGTGAAC
Source organism: Zenarchopterus dispar (assembly GCA_028564865.1). Lineage (NCBI taxonomy): Eukaryota > Metazoa > Chordata > Actinopteri > Beloniformes > Zenarchopteridae > Zenarchopterus > Zenarchopterus dispar. The sequence continues at coordinate 24,397 of JAOWBL010013727.1, read as the reverse complement.
GGAAACACTCAGCTTGCCCCCTCTTCTTCCTGCAGGGGTTTTACAGTTCCCTGAAGTAAAACAAGGTGAGATGTTATTAATGGGTTACGCATTGCCAGGCGGGCTTATATTTCGTTTTCTTCCAGTTGTGGCTCTAGCATCCTTTATTAAAAGTGGCTCGACAGAAATTGTGTCAGAGAGACGGGAAGACATGCAGCAAAGGGTAACGGGCCGAGGCTTGAACCTGGGCCTTCTGCACGTGGTGCGGCAGCTCAGCCAGGAGACCTGTCCAGCACCAGGCCAAAATCTAGCTTTTTTTTTTTTTTTTATGCTTTCCTTGTCATGCAAATTTGAGAAAAAAATGTGGCTTTTTGAGCAATAGCACAGGTGCCAGCCATCGATCTGCATAAGCTGACTACAGTGCAGATTCCAGGAGCTCAATAAGATGAAGGCCAAACCGTAATACTGCGCAGAAGTATAAGGGATGGCTTTGTTTGACTGAAATGAAAAGTAAAACCAAAGTGGTTAGCTAAAAAAACAAAGAGATAGATGAAATGCATACAACAGAATGAAGAGGTGGTCTTGGAGTGCAGGATTCGGGCTGTAGCTTCGAGGAGGGTCTACTCACCGGACAGAGTAAGCGGTGTGAGGTCGATGGAGACGTCGTGCTGGTCACTGCTCAGTTTGCACGTGGGGCTCTCCAGATAGTCTCTGTGACAAGCATATTCGGTCACCCACTCCACCTCGTAGCGACAGTTTGTCTCTGCAATCATCTTAGGAGCGCTGCCCTGTGAAACCCCACCCCCAAAAATACGTTAATAAATAATAAACTTATGATGCAGTGGCCAACATGAAAACTAGGTTTGAGTAAAACAAAAACACATAAGAAAAAATAGCCAGCTGTATTTGTCTACCAAATGTCTCTTTGATGGACAGATGAAAGTGATGTTGACAGCAGGATGGTGTTCTTCACAGATCGCAGGAGGAGAGGAGCCCGCTGCCAACTCATAATGCAACCTCAAACTGAAAAACAAAAACGAAGAAAAAAAACAGCTCCAGGTAAGTCTTCAAGGGGGAAAAAAAAAAGATCAGTTCATGGAAGATTCACAAATATCAATTTATAAGATCCAGACCCAATTCATTAATAAATAAGAAAATATTTTCCACTGCTGCCTCTTTATCCAGCGAAAGGAAAGAGATACCGTAATGAGAACTTGTTATAATGAATCAAGAATTGTTTTGACTCGGTTCTGAGTTAAGAAATCAATTTAAAAATGAATCACAACTGCAAGGACGTGAACTGCATTTTGTCTAAAGGCTGAATTTATAATTACGATAAACTTTCTAAAAAGAAAATTTTCATTCAAATGAGGTTTAATTTTACTATGTCCTCAGTGCATTATTCACATAAGTCTAAAACCTTCCAAGAAATTCTAAACACAAGTGAGCTAAATGGATTATGGGCAAAAATAAACATATACACACTTTTTCATCTTCTAACAGAGTCAGAACCTAGTTGAGTACTAGCATTTTATGGGCATGTTGTTTGTGACGGTACCTGTCACTGGACACGCGCTCCAGCCGGCTGGTAGGAGAACCCATGTTGTAGGAGACCCCACCGGTGACGAGGCAGGCTGCAGAATCCTCTGGACAGGAACTGCCTGGGTGGTCTGATGGGAGACGAAGAGGAACAAGACGGAAGGGTGAGAGCAAACTAGACAAGAGAACATTTTCAAACACCATCACAGTTCTAGAGTTTGTATGCGTAAGTAAGCAACAGTTTGATAAAACTTTTTAAGCCGATCAGTTCCAAAAAATTTTATTCTTTAAAATCCACAAGTTAGACGGTTCTGATCAGCAGCTGTCTTTAATGTACAACACTTCTATTGAAGCCTCGGCCACAGGGACCCGTACCAACCGCTGCAAACACTCTACCAGCCAGTTTTGGACCATTTCCTACAGCCTCCTTGAAGCAGTTTTATAAGAAGCCAGCGTTTGTAACCCGTTCATAAGTTTGTGGTCAGGTCCAAGATTTTCTACCAACGCGCCACAAAAAGCCGAGTCAGAGGGCCGACAGATGAAAAATGTGCCGAAAGCCGCAGGATCTTCTACCAACGAGTTGAGATTGCCTTGAATTGCGGATCGGGGTCCTGAACAACCACCTTCCAACAACAATTTTCATAAAATGGCCATGAGCATACTGTCGGTAGCTCCAGAGGCACCCTTATGGAGATCATCATCTACGGCCAGCGTGTGGCAGAAAATCACCTCATTTTCTCAAGAATGCGTCCGTTTTCTCTTGCAAATGTATCAGCAGCCGTACAGAGTTCTTAAAAAGGCTGTAGGAAACTCTGCCCCCCCTCCACGACTGTCTCCAAACTCCCGACTTCATACAAACTGGGAGATTCACACGAACCCACTGTTTGTAGGGACCTTCGTGACCGAGGCTTTAGTTCATACAGCTACAAAAGGTAAATAAATAAAGCTTATGATTCAGAGCTGTAACCAGCAGAAAGCACTTCATTTAATAAACCCACAGGAGTAATACTGTGTCTGAGGATAAACGATAAATAATATTGATCCAGAGTGTGATGTGCTCACAACTTTTCTTTTCTTCATCGGTTTTGTTTTCCGAGTTTCCATCTTAAGTGGCCATTATCGAATTAAATGGAATGACTTTTAAAAAGTGCCTAAAATAAGTTCAACATTATGGAATCCAATCAGAGATGGATTCATTCACCTTTGCTCAGGCACTTACTGAGGCTCCGGCAGATGTTGATGTAGAAGTCAATGTCATCGTTGCCGTCATCCACAAGGTAGCCGTCGCTGACTTTTATCAGAGGGTTGAGGTCGTGCTTCTTACCGTCCGAGTCAAGCACATAGCAAGGTACCTGAGCAGAAAGGGTGAGTAACACCGCAAGTCTCAGAAAAACCTTATCCTACATGGACAGATGTGCTGCTAAAACACCAGCTCTAATTCATTTCACACATTCTTTCAATTACTTTCACATTGCGCTTATGAAACCCAGTCACCGTGACAACATGTGACACGTCCTCTGCACCGGGCTGTAAACAACCCAACAATGGTGGGCTGGGCTTGGATTTCCTCTTGACTGCCTCATTGTTTCTGATGACCAGAATGGAAGCTGGGGCAGTTTCACTCTTACACAAAACCTTGCTAGTCTCCATCCACCACTTGTTCCACCACCTACCTCTCTGTGTGGCTTGAACTTGTCTCTTTTGCAGGCAGCGTAGGTCTTCCACTCAAAGTAATGCACACACTGGGAAAAGGCAACAAACTCCGGAGTCCCCTGCAAGAACCACACAAAGCATGAGTAGGAACGACAACTCCACGTGACAAAACCACTGCAGTTACCACAAGAATATGCAGGGTAACCAGCTTTCATGAACGGGCCACCGTACAGGGGATGTGATGCTGTTTGAACTATAAGATGAATTGGTATTACTTCAATTATCATTTTCAATGCAAGTTTTGCTAAATAGAGATACTTTTCCCATTTAATCAATCCAGTTTTGAGCAGAATTATTCCTATAATTAGGTCTAAGTATAAAGAGTAAAAAAACACGACATTGGGATTTATCAGCTGTAAGAAGCCCAATTAATCTAAATGTCAATATGACTTCCCCAGTAAAGCAATATTTAATATAAGTCGAGTAAATAGTTTTACTATAATGTTTATGTGAATATTGCACATCCGCACATTTCACTGATTAGTAATTTTTTCTTTTTTTTTGTACATGTAGAGGGTTTAAATGAGCCTTTTTAAACTGACAAAAGTTAAAATCTACTTGTGCAGTCATATTTAATTTCCTCATCACAGTCCCTACTTAAATTACAATTTTTTAAACAATACTAACTATGACTGCTATTATGATGACTTAAATATTCGTAACTCTCTAAATGCTGGGAATAATTACAAGGCATAGTATGTCTCTCACCACAGCTCAGAGGTGGTAAAAGATTTCATGGGGTATTTTTTTCTGTGTTTTTTTTTCAGTTTTCTGCAGTCTTTTTTTTTTTTTTGCAAAGGCGACATTCAGCCCTTCTGTTTTGTCTTCTGAACAGATATGATCACATTCTAACTTAACAGGAAATGACACTTTCACGTCAACCCACAACTCAATCACCCCCCTCATCGCCATAATTTCCATTAAAAATTCTTTACAGAGAAGAGTCAGGTTTCTCTTTTGTATGCTTTCCATTGTTTAAGTTTTGTTAATTATTCCCTGGGCTGTGATGTTTGCTGAAGATTCAAGTTGGCATCTATAAAATGTTCTAATACACTCAAAACAGATAATATTACATTTTGAAAACAGTACTTCATCTGAGTGGGCCTGCTGCAGACACAGAGTCACCACCCCACACAACAGCGGAGCAAAAATAAACGACAATATCAAACAACTATTTCACTCATTCATACATAGTCTTACAGATCTTTCTTACACATTTCACTTTTCTTATTTGGGAGTCTTACCATACTTTTCCCACACTGGAAGCTGATGCTGGTCTGAATGTTATTGCCTTGGTGACATTTTTTTGTGCTGTTGTAGTTAAGCACGGTGCCAGAGAGCGTCTGCAGGGATAGGTCACCTGCACAGTCAAGTCGGACAAAAACAAAGTCAATACACGCTTTTAACACGCTTGCTAAATTTCGCAAGGCCCTATGACATTTCATGTGTTTTAAATATGTCGACAATAATGATTTACTAATAATCAATTACATTTTTTTTATTAAAAAAGGTAATAACACACTACACTCCAATACTGAGAGATGGAAACAAAAGAATAATGTGAATCATAGTCAGTAAGCTTATCTTATCCTAACTTTTCCTGTGTTAAAATTATTAGCCAATAACAAATTGCTAGATGTGGCCACTTACATGAAAAGTTCATCTAATTTTAAAAAAAATTAAGAATGACAAATGATGTTAAGAAAATAAAAGATTTCAACAGTTTTTCCAAAAAATACAGATCCACAGACTCCCACTCTCAGGCTTTTCCTCGTTGGAAGACATTCTGGCGGACAGCTTGACAGAGTATCTTCACCCACCGACCTCCCGTGACCCACAAAGTCAATGTAAACTCTAACTAGGTCCCACTCACACAAGAAGAGCTGGCTACATTACTATTTTGATAAAAATGTCAGGGCAGAATCTTCATCAATCCAGCATTAGCCCCAGACTTAAAAACACTGCTGTGAGAAAAGTTCTGACTTGATTTCAAGTCAGTTACAAACTCACAGCATGCCACTCACATGAAACCCTGTAAATATGTTTTACACTCAGACAAGAGAAACACAAGGGATCAAGAAATGTTCTCAGGGATGAACTGAAACGGATTTTGTATTTAGCTACACAACATAAACATTTTTGATGGCTTTACTGTAGTGAGATCTTTTTAGATTTGAAATAGGGAAAAAAAATTCATTTCAAACACATTTCCTTCATAAGTTAATCGAGATAGGTCCTAATTAAGCTTGCATAAGATTTGATGTGTGTTTACCACTGAGTGCCCTTTGAACAGACAACGATCACAAGAAGACAATAAAGGAATGTGACTGAGCAGAAATGTGACCCACAAACACAAAAAATCTAATGCAAACAGGGCTCTCTTTATCATCAGTCTCTACAGGAGAAACAGTGTTTAGAGCCCAGTTGGCTGCTCTCCACAGACCTATGAAATTCAGTTTTTAACCCGTATTTTTACTCGTTTTTGTGTTAACGGTCTGTAATAAACTACACATGAAAGCAGTGGCGCTTGTGGTGTCAGGTAGACTGAAAAAGGCATTTCCTTTGCAGTTTTCTGGAATATTTCTCATGTCAGCAGAAATACACAAAAACTTTGAATGCATTTTGAATGTTTCTAATAGGTCATTGCAACACATATCCACTTCCTCTTTTGTTTTCTGAAGTCACTACATATCCTCCTCTGATTCACCAAACCTACACTGAATAACCAGAAGATGACAAAAACGGATGACATTTAGTGACCGGGTAAACGACGTTGTGTAGCGGGAAAGGAGAACCATTCTGATAGAGTTCAAAACTAGCGTCAACACCAATCAGTTTTGTTACAAAAACAGCAATCTCAGACCATAATTTCAGAAAGTAAGCTTTTGTTACAGTTACACCTGGTGCCCACACACACCCCCGCGGGCAGCAGCGATGCAGAATAAGAGAATAAGATGATCCACGAGCACCTTCATCACACGGTAAACAACAACAGACACCGCTGAATTTGTTGCCCCTGTTATGCAGACTATATTTGTATTTTTTTTTTTTTTTACAATGCAACACTCTAAAATTGTATTGAAGTAATTGAAGAAAAAAAAAAAGAGTAGAATGGAAATTTTTATTCCAGCTGAGTTTTCAGTCTGGTTTCACTTGAGATTGTGGATCACATTTACGTTGCTCTATTGTGGATGGTAATCCACATTATATCACATGTTTGAAATGCTAGTGTGGATGCCTTGAATTGGCATTATCAAACAAATACATACTAGTGTGACATTATTGCAGTGTTTCAGCTGCGATTTGACATTTGGATGGGCAACGTCTAGTGGGCCAGGAGGTTGCCAGACGCCCCACAGGAAGATAGAAGGCAAAGCTGTGTTTACTGAAACTGACTAGTACATCATAGTTCTGCTTAAACTGTAAGAAAAAAAAAAAAAAAACACGCATCTTCTATAAGACAAAGTTCAGAGGAGGGATACACTGACAGTTAAATCACATGACAACTGCTTAATACAGCTGAAAGAACCGAGGAGGAAGCTGCTCTGTTTCCATTATTGTTCCTGCGAATCGAAATCCACCTAATGTCCCAACAACAACAACTTAACCAGGAACTCTCCTCCTATCAGAAGTCCAGCTGGCTCCACCTCAGGCTTTTCAGGATCAGTCCCAAGAACTCAAAATAAATTATTTGTAGAATCATTGCTGGATAGATCACATTTCAGTAAATAAGTTACCTAATACTTGTGCACAAAAAAAAAGAAAAAAACGTCACTTTCCTTTTGCCTAATATTCAATTTTGAGGTTTTTATATATATATATATATATGAAAATTGTTAGGAAGACCATTTGTTTGTATAAAAGGGTTTGAGGAGCACGGAACAGAGAAGGTAACATAACAGGGCTTTTGGAGCTGAGAGGAGGAGGCTCCTGACACGCAGAACCAGGGGATTTATCCTGATCAGCAGAAAGATCAGATCTCTAACGAAGCGCTGAAAGACTGATCTATACAACAGTTATCTTCAGAACATTCTGTTGACAGCAACTGGACTGAGGTTTCTGTTTGTTTACTGCAGTGTTTAAAAACACACAATAGCAAATACATCTTATTCTCAAACAGATGAAGGGAAATACAGTACTTTTAAATGCTAAAAGGCATGCCGGATTCATTGGTGATATGTATGGGTTTAATTATTTTAACAACGATCTAAAGTGGTCAATGTAGTTGTGGAGTGTGGTTTACACTCATCTGTAGGGGGAGCTGTGGAGTGGTAGTTCAGGGAACAGTGCCAACTGCATCCAACAGGGTCACTGTCCGTCTCTTTTTATGCAGTAGCAGTGGGAGCAGAAAAAGCTGAACATCAGGGTTGCTACTCTTCCAACTACCCACTCTCTAAAGAACCTTGAATAAACTACCTGTTTTGTGTTGGGTACTGCTGGAGAGAGCCCCTGAGTGAATGACCCCAGAGATCAACCCACCTAGCTTCCTGGACATGTTCAACACTACGGTGACGGCCTTCGCGTGGCTGGCAGAAGAGCGATCAGTCCAACTGCTGCCGGTGCTGGCTAGGGATATCCTCCCAGGTCTGTCCTCCCAGCATCTGCTCTCGGAAAGTTTCCCGAGATTTGGCAGGACGAGATTCTCCCCTGTGGACTACCTATGCTGGTTCCAAAGTGACGCCCTTGGCACAGAGACCGGCCATTTGTCTACACCCAGTTACTAAAGAATGTGGCAGCTTGGTGGCCATTTCCGTGGACGAAGGGAGGGGAGACAGAGTCGTTGGAGCAGTTTGTGATGGGCCTTCCAACTAGGACCAGGGTAAATGACACCAACCAGAGTTCACAGTATCCCTCAAGAGCTTCACAGAGGGCTACCCATCCAACAGGACGACCTGACCATTGAGTGCCACTAGACCATCAAGCAGTTTAGTTCACTGCACCATGGACACCAGCTAACGCCTCAGTTATATTGTCCAGGAATACAGGGCGATTTATGCCACTGGTGTGTATCCTGCCAGAAATGTTGGTTGACCAGTCCAGCGGCAATTCTGAGAGCAGCCCTCAGTCCCCTCCCAATAATAGAAGACCCATTTGAGCGAGCTGGGATGGCTCTAATTGGGCCATTTCACCAAAGCACATGGGACTGGTTTGTTTTGTGCTAGTCCTCCTGAATTCAGCAACGCGGTGCTGGAGTCACTGAGGCAGGCAGGGCTCATTGCCAAACCCAAAAATGTGTGTGATTGGATGGAGGGAGGTACAGCACCTGGGGTAACACTTGGGTTGTAGACAGGTTCAACCACAATTATAAAGTACTTCAACAATTTCACCCTACTCACAGCGTAAACAGGGGGTCCAGGGGTTGTTGGGGGTAGCCAGGTACAACAGAGGGATCATCCAGCACTTTGTGAACTTAACCAATCTTCTGACCGATCTGGCTCTAAAGGAAGCCCCAGATCTGGTTTAGTGGACAAACCAGTGCCAGGTAGCATTTGAGAGGACAAAACAAGCTTTTTGTTAGGAACCGCTCCTTCATATGCCTGACTTCTCACTCCCTTTTCCCCTGCTCACTGATGTGTCGGACAGAAGGTTTATCTCAGCAGGTCCGGGGCTCAACCCAACCAACCTTGCTGAACCTATTATGTGTTGTGAGCTCTTGGAGAGGAACCCTGAGTGGCAGAGGTTTTCAACAGTGAACATCTCCAAACCAAAAAAGAAGTAGAATATTAGGACTAAAAGCATTACTATTTCTTGAGATAATTTCCAACATGCTTTTCTCTTATCTCAACCTTATTGCCAAGACAAAGAACAATTATCAAGAACCTAAAGGCATCTTCCTACACAATTATTATTATTATTATAAGTATTTATTAGGTTCTTTTTAACCTCAGGAACAGTCTTATATGTCCTTTACATGTTTTTAAAAAAGTTGTTCCCTTTTCTTTTTGTTTGTTTTTTTGTTTGTTTGTTTTTGTGCCAACACTGCAGGCCATAGACCTGTTGTCATAACTTTTCTAGTATAAAAGAAACCAACTGCCTCACAGTTGGTTTCTTTTATACTAGAAGAAACCAAACAGCATAACTATTGTCTGTAAATTGATCAGCTGAGCATATAAATTCAACATTAGAACCTGCAGAATGGAGGGACAGTGAAGTCCAGCATTTTATTATGCTGATATGCGAATGAGGAATTACAACACAATTTTAAATTTGTCTGCCACCCAATGTCTGGATGTTAGGTTACTTGACACTGCAAATACAAATTTTAAAAAACCCCTAAAAAAGGGACGCTGTACCCGAATAAGGTTCCAAGTTCCTCATCAAGCCTCAGAACTGTTTGGTACAAATTCACCTATAAATCTACAGATAGAACAAAACTGAATATTTCGACCATTTTAAATCACTTTTTGTCATGTCAAGGTTGCAAGGTCTTTGTCACTACTAAGTAAGTTAACTGAAGGACACCTGGCTGAATATAATATCCAATCTGATTAAACTGTTGGTCTGCGGAATTTCAATATCCCTTTTTCTCCACTCTTCTTGTGTAATTTAAGACAAAATTATGAAGTGATTAAAAAAGAATTTGTTATATAATATGAACTCAAATCCCACTACAGAAACATCATTATCTGCACATTGCTATACAACAGAGTGGAGCCGAATATACGTTGAAAAAGCAGAAAAAAAAAAATACAAAAAATATTTGATGTGAAATCTAAGTCTTTGGTTCAACAAAAACAGAATGCTGGATGAGGAAGGCGTTTTATCCGTAATGAAGTCTGTTTTTGTATAGCTATCAATACAACAAATACTTTGATGCGTCTTCATAGATTTAAAAATAGAAAGCATTTACAGGATAGCAGAGATGAGTCTGAGGCAGTTACTCTTATCAGGGTATTCCCTGACTTACCGTTGACTCCCCAGAGAGAACTACAGTTTCTGTTCCTACACAGAAAAATGACTCATTTGTCAGACCTACCACCAGAGAGCTAGCTGGGTAAAATCCACACAAAGTCCAGTCCAGGTGCAACTTTTGGGATTCTTATGTTCAAGTAGAAAATCTTTTAAAGGGTTTGAGAGGGAAACCAGCTCCATTGTCAATTTTCTTTTACAGTCACTGACTTTAAAAAAAAAAAAAAAAAAAAAAAAAAAACCCTCTTTGTCCAGCTCAATTGATGCTCAAAAAGAAGCATATTTTTCTTTGAGCCGCCAAATTAAACGAAGGATCTGAGAGTTCAAAATATATCATTTCAGTTACAAACAAAGCTGTTTTCATACATCCTGCACAAAGAGGTTTACATTAATTATACATTAATCACCAGATGGATCAAAATTCTATCGATATACACACATCAAAATTTCAGCCTTTGGGCCATAGGTTTTTTTCTGAATTTTTTACATCATGGCACACATGGGATACTACTAGTAGTAAACCTATTCACATGGACCTTGTTACACAAAAACATGAAGAAAGTAATAAGGATTTTAACTGTGTGATATGTTAAATGTGGGTCATAAGGCACTGTAAAATTGCGAGGAAAACATGTTTACTTCTGGATACCGATCAGCGAGAGGTGTTCTTTCAATTTATCCACTGGTCAAGTAAAGGTAGCACCACGATGACTCTCAAATTCTTATTTAAAGCTGAAATCTTCAATTTTACAGGTCAAAGTACAGAGAAGACACCACACCTGTGGGAACAGAACTGTAAAAAGTCTCTAGATGAACAGATTCACGGCTCTGTTCGCCTCATGAATAACTGCACACAGGACACTCTCCAGGATGCCACCACACCTGACTGATAACAGGTACATGTGTGATTTAACTCCGTGACCTAGTGCACACCGGTCAGCTGTACTCACCGACTGACTCCTCTACCTGGCTGGTGAGGTTTTGAGCACACACGGCAGAGGTGGGCCCACAGTTAGTTGATGGTGAAGATGGGCAGAGCTTTAGAGTATATTTTACTTTGTTATCTTGGTCTATCGCCTCCCATTTATAACTGCAAGACAAAGAGCAAGAAAAACAAACATGAGAGAAAAAAACATAAATGTGTGGATCTCACATTGGGCCTAAATTTAGCAGAAATCTTTACAACTATCTGTTGCTACAGCTAATAAATATTTTCCTACTGTCTAAAGGAAGACAAATATATATCTATAGGATGTCTTCAAAAAGGAAATACAGATAGTTTGAGGAGCTACAAGCACCAACCAGTAGTAGCTAAACAGATTACTTTTAACGAAGATGAAATTCCCTATTATCTTTTTATAATAGTACCTTCAATTTATTTCCAATATATAGTTTGTATTGCACCAATTCAAAACAGAAGTAATCACAAGTCTTTTTTAGGGCAAAAAGCAAACCTTTTCAGTGCAGTTTAGTCCAATTATTCAAGTTCAATCAAAGTGTTATAATTTAGTGAAAATCCAATTTCAAAATTCATACAATGCTTATGAATTCATTTTTTTTTTAAAAAGCAAAGCCAATGCAACAGGTTGTCTCAAATCTTCACATATGTGCAACGCCCCATCCTCAACAAGCTTGAGGCAAAAAGGCGGAGAGGAAAACTGCCTCATGAACAAATAGAAACTTCCAGCAAAACCAGACTTTGGGGTGGACTTTGACACACTGTTAATTTGAGGTCCTCTTATATGACACTCTTGATGCCCAGAAATAGTAAATGAATTAGGAAAGGTCTATGAACATTTCTGATAACTGTCTAAATATACAAGTTTTTTTTTTTAAGGAAAAGTGCAAAAACTTACAATGTACAAATCTGTTAAACAGTTCACATAAGGTGGAGGTTGACAGAGAGCAAAAATGTTCCCTTTGGAGGAAAGGCATCACTTTGTGCCCAAAGTCAACTACATTTTCTGACGCCCCCCCCAGTCCCCATTTCTTTCAAATGTATGCTGGTTAGGATTTGTTTTGTAAATAAAAATATTTATCACAGTAGTAACATTGATGTAATGAATAATAAGATGATAATGATCTATTTCTGGACAACAAACTCCACAGTCCTCCAGTTAAGCCTCGGTTACAATGACCTGTACCAACAGTTGGGAACACTCCATGAACCACTTTTGGACCATTTCCTATGACCTCCTTTGGCAGCTTTATAAAAAGCCAGTATTCGTAGCCCGTTCCTAAGTTCGTGGCCAAGTCAGTGGTCATGTTCACTATTTTCTACTAATACACCACGAAACTCCGCTGACAGCTATCTTAGAAACAACCTTAGAGTAAAACTCGCACCATGTTCATGTAAGTATGGCACAAGAACACATTAAGTTGTTCTAGAGGGGCCCTTACAGCACTCCCATGAACACCTTTCGAACAGTGATGCATAAGGCAGAAGTACACATCTCCATGTGTACTCTTCCAGAAGTACGTCATAAGGTGGAAGTACGTCATACATGTGCAGCGCAGAGGAGTAAAACAGCAGCTACAACTACTAGATCTTCTTCTTCTTCTTCTGTTTCTTCCTACAGCCTCAGCTGTGGAAGGTGCAGCTACGGTCTTCTCGCCATTATTACCATCTAGAAAATTACAAACATTTCCACAAATATTCCAGTATATAAAATCATCAAGACACAGATGTTTGGAGATACTGGACAGTCTGAGGGCCACCTTAACATAAATTAACATTTTTCTTGAGATGACCTTAAGTATACCCTCAGTAGGTTCCGGGGTACCTATACAGAGATCATATAAACTCTAGGGCCAGCAAAAAAAATCACCTTATTTTCTCAAGAATGTGTCAAATAGCTCTTGCGAATTGAACGGCAGTCGTACAGTGTTCCTACAAAGGCTGTATGTAGGAAACTATGCCCCCCTTCCACGAACGTCTACCAACTCCAGATTTCGTACGAACTGAGAGATTCTCACGAACCCACCGTTCGTACGAACCTTTGTGACCGAGGCTTTAAGCGAATGATAAGGGAAAAACTTCAGAGACGTCAACCCCACGAAGCTACCGGTATTAGTCACAGCCCTGAGTGACTTCATCACATGAGGCTGTACAGCTGACTAACGTTACTTGCAAACTATTTCCGCTGAAAAAGCTGTTTTTTGACTAGGTGATTAAGCAAAGACTGACAGAATAAGGAAATGAAAAGCAGCCAGACTCGGCTCCCACGATGGGTAGCCTCGTAACTGTTTGGTCTTACTGCCGAGTCAATATTTGGACAGCTTCTGGAGTGGCCGAACTTCATCAGTAACGCCGGTTAAACCATAGCAAATCCACGCGTGCCTACAATTATGTTTAATTAAAATTGAATTAAAGTTTACGTTCACCGCTACATCATCGTCTTTGTTTAAAAAAAATAAAAATAAAATATAAATAAAAAAAAAGTTTGTTTTGTTATTCAGAACCCATTTACTGACTCTATAAGATAACCGAAGCACAATTTCCAATAATAATAATAATAACAACAACAATAAAAAGAAGAATGAATAGGAAAAAACAGTAACAACAATAATATGACTACAGAGGTTTGTGGAGACGAGTTTAGGAAACGGTGCAGCTTCACAACAGCTCAAACTAAAAATCGAAGCAAACAGCTGACAGTCTGAGAACCGATTTAATCAAGATGCAAATACTAAAGGTCGTGTCACAGAGTATGTCTGTAAATAATTATTGATCCGCTGCAATACTGCTGAATGATCTCCCTTAGACTGACGGCGTGTGTGTTAAACGGGATTTCGTGCTGGATTGTTTAAGGTTGTTTGATCCTTTCGTAACTACGCTGTTTGTTACCTGCAGAGGTCCTGAACCAGGCTCCTGTCTTCCTCCGCTCCGGACCCAACTAACAAACATCCCAAACACGTCGTGATCCATAGAGCCAGCTGCAGAGATGCACACCGACTACCTTTATGATTTGATATCATATTTACTGTGCTAGATCCTGTTTGTAGGGCCAAACTAAGACGACATGATACAGCAGTGTCTGCTCCGAACCGACTCAGTAGGAAGTGACTGCACCACATGACAGGACATCACATGACTGTCGTGACGCTGATGCGTTTAATGTCTGTGGGAAAACTGGCTCTCCGTAAATACCGCGACTGGTGTTTATGGAGGCCTGAAATGAATAATTTCAGGCCTTTTCCTCTTTAAAACATGAAGCTCTCGAATGGTTTCATTTTGCTTCATAGATGTAGATACATACCTATGGGATATTATCTTTACAATAACATGAATTTGTTCTGAATATTAATAATAAAAAATGGATGCACATATAAACTGAAAGGTTTAAATCCAAATAGAGAAACCTGTTGATATCCATGACCAATCCAGTGTGTGTTTGTTCATTCATGTGAGCAAACTATGAGATAATCAAAAAGATAAATATGGCATCCTCCAGTCCCAATAACACTTACATAGAATGTCATAGAAACTTGTGATTGATCATTTCAAATGCAGCACTGATATGGACAAATATTACCAGGAGTCTATTATCTGAGCACTTGAGGACATTGTTGGTATGTAAATATAAACGTTTGAAATGAATCATTTCTGCATAGTCACATAGTTGATTTGCAACTGTATTTATTTATTTATTTATTGTCTGTAAATTCATTTAAAAGGTTAAAGCTGCAAGCAGCGTTGATTGGGCCCTCACACATAAGTCACATAAATGTTATCTATGTAGGTCAAAGTTTATGATTGGGCTTGTAGAAAAACATGACGTAGGTGGCGCTATTAAGCTCACTTTTCTACACTCATGCATATTGCCCATGAAATATGTAATTTTACGCAACACCTGATGCAGGTGCAAAATGTGGTGAGTTTCAGGCATGTAAAGGCCCCCAAAAGGTGATTCATTTGTAATAATAATAATAATAATAATAATAATATCTGCAAGTAGCATTGATCAGATGTTGTTGGCCACCGCCCCCAGGTGTAACCACCGTCCTACTCTATTGTGTAAATTCACATCCACGTGTATTCCATAAAGTAGGTCCTACACCAACAACATGAAAGCCATGCCCTTTAATGTACACGTTCGGATAGTTCTGAGACACCATCAACTTGTTAAGAACTTCCTCACGATATCTGACATTCCTGTAATCCCTCTGATGGCCAAATGACAACCAA
This sequence comes from Zenarchopterus dispar, assembly GCA_028564865.1. NCBI lineage: Eukaryota > Metazoa > Chordata > Actinopteri > Beloniformes > Zenarchopteridae > Zenarchopterus > Zenarchopterus dispar. The sequence goes on along the minus strand of JAOWBL010013727.1, from coordinate 9,069 downwards.
ACACTCCACTTTCTTCCTGTTACCATATGGTAACATTATGAGTTTGAGCAAGTTTGGGTATATAGATCTGTTCAAAGTGGGACTCTGATCACACACAGGAAACCTGAGTTCTATAGCACAAAGAAAAATGGAATAAGAAGCATGTTTCCTGTTGCCACCAGGCGGCGCTGCAACTTTTCCTGAATATTACACTGCAGGTGTGTTCAGAGTTACACTGTTAACATATGCACACAGTTTGGCCCACATTGAGCGATGTATGGCTGAATTACATCTAAGGATTAGGCCAGGCCCCAAACAGGCTATATATGTGGGACTTTGTGCATCTGTGGTGTTGGACGGTTTAGGAAGGTCACAGAGTCCAAGCTGGTCGGATAGTTCTGCTGTGACTCGATGATGGCTGGATTCTGGACAACTTGGTTGGCCCAGGCTGAGGAGAGATGCCGACCTTCCTGATGGATCTGATGTAGGGATGTGGTCTTCTGAGGTAGGGATGTGGCTCATGTTGTCAATTACGACACAAACCACATCCACACCTTCAGTCCTGCAGAAGTTAGAACCTCTTTTTTAATCCAGTTTTTCATGTAGAAAACATATTAAAAACACTTGGCTGGTCTTAATATCAGGAAAATAAAACCTCAGACGAACAACAGCAAGACTGTTTGATACAATACAAATGTTTATTTTAAAAAATTAAGACAAAAAAATGGGGAAAAAAATCATGTGGGCTGAACTAAGAACTCCTCTGCTGCTTCCAGAGAATTTGAGAGGGTTAGATGCAGCAAGGAGCCGCTGATCACCGTCACTGATGAACTGATCATCAGCAGGTGTTCAGATGTTTGGCAGTTTGCTCCTCTGCATGTTCGATTGTGTGTGTTAACACAATGTCAACAGGGTAAAACATCAGCAATGGTCTTAGAAAAACAACTATTGGTGGACATCGTTCTAGAAAGGTTATAAAACAATTTTATAACTATTTGGAGTTGATTATTCTGCAGTGAGAAAGATTATTAATAACTTTTCCAGGACCATTTTACTTCTCGCCATGGTGCAATACTTAAGACTTTAAGGGGAGTCTCTGAGTCAAATGCTGAAGTGACAAAAGTCTTGTTCTTTAAAGTTTAAATATTAACTGACTGATCAGGTTTGGTTTTTAAGCAAAATAACTTGGCTTCAAATAATTTTGACCACCTTCATTTTCACCACATTTTTTTGTACAAAGAAAACTTTAATATTTATTTTACATTCAAAACCTGGGGCAAATGTCCCACAGTTCATTGAGAACTAATCATTTTCATTTCAACTGTTGACTGATTTAGTAATATTTATATCTGAAAGAAGCAACTCTGGATTAGTGAGAGTCCAGCTGTTCTAGCGTGTGTGTGTGTGTGTCCTGATGGTTACCAGCAGCAGCTGGTACAGCTAACTACACAACTTCCTCCAGGTGAGCTTTTCTCACCTGTTCCAACTCTGTACAGGTGAAATATTTAAATAAACATTAGCTTCTTTCTTCAAGTCACATCTTCTGCTTCTAACATTTTATTTTTTCACATCTGTAGAAAAAGGATTTAAGTAGCATGGAGATGATGACGCAGCAGATAAACAAGCCCCGCCTCCTCTGTGCTCTGTGGGAGGAGTCAGAGGCTGACATTGAAGCAAGCTGATTAGTTGTCATGGTAATTGCAAGCCTGTGCCAAGCAGGAAGTTGAAGCTTCCCTTCCAAAATAAAAGTCTACGAAGCTGCGTGAGCTCAGTTTTTCCAGCGAATTTGCTGCAAGAGAAGAAGAAGGAGTTTAGTTGGGTCACATGATGATAACGATGCTACTGTTTCTCTTCCTCACCGGGTTGTTGAGCAGCTCATCGATTTTTTTCGCCTCAGCCGAGCCTCTCTCTACCTTCCCCCGGTATCCTAGCAACAGCTGGCGGTCCTTCATGTCTCTGTAGGTCTGATTGGTCCACAGACAGACGACACATCACAAACATGTTCAGAGAATGATCTGCCCTGTACAACTCCGACTCACAACATTAACTCTGAAGTGTCACGTGTCAAAATATATAATTCAGAATTACTTTTCTTAAATCTTCCTCGAGTTAAACGTTTTCTATGTTCTGATGTGAATCAGATTTGATTTGATTTTTTTCATTTACTTTATGCAGCGTCCCACGGTTTTTGGAGGTGTGGCTGAATGCCAGCAGCCAATCAGACACTCACATTGATGACGATGTCGTGGCATTTATGTTTCTGAGCCAAACTGATCCTCGTCTCCGCATCATCGATCAGTCCGATGTAGTCCTGCAGCACCTGCCAGTGATCAACAACACCAGCTGATCAATAATCAGTAACAAACCCTTTCCCTACCTTCGTACAGTACCATTGCTTGGCTGCACCCCCTTACCTGTGTGGGGGCGGAGTTTTTCTGCAGAATGTCGACAACTCTCTGGAAGTTCAGCGGGGACTTCTTCTTGGTGAAGCCAAGCCAGTTCCTGCTGGTGAACAGAGCGTCCACGTCCAGCCACGCTTTCAGCTTCGCCCTTGCCGCCAACGCCGTCGTGAAGTACTGCTTCTCTGAGATCTGAGGTCAGAAGTGGCGACTGTTGGAGATGCGGCGCTCAAGATTCAGCAGAGTCAAAGGAAACAGTTCTCACCCTGAAGGTCTGACGGATGTTCAACGGACTGCTGTAGGTTCCCTGCAGACACAAACCCAGCATATGACATCAGCACAGTGTTACATCATCACAGTATTACATCAACACATCTTTAATATTCATCCAATCTGAGCTTCTGAGGGTGCTAAACCCCCAGGCTTCCCTGTGGTTCCTAAGGGTTCCAAAAGTAGAAAATATGTGTGAGCAGTCACATCCAGAAATTAGAAACCCTCCTTTGAATCCCGTTTGTGTTAAAACAACAAAAAGTATCATCTCTGGACTCGTGTCTTCATGGGCATCCGTGTTCTGATTTGGTGTTCCACAAATAAACTCACATGGAGCTGCTTCTCAGCTTTTATGTGGTTTGATCATTGATCAGGGGATCACTTATGGTTCAGAGAGAGTTCTGGAGATAAGTCAGTTCTGGATGGAGATGAGCTGATTCTGGTCCGGTTCTGGACAGAAATTAGCTCACGGATCCGGACTCACCTCAGGTTCGGAGTAGTGGTAGAAGCAGCAGTAGTACAGAGTTGTGATCAGCGGCATGTTGAGAATTGAAGCTTTTCTTGGGAACTTCTGGAAGATTTCCACCTTTCCTCCACGCTCTGCCTGCCGATCTGTTGCCTAGCAACAGAACAGACAAAATACTGAGCATTAACACAGATGTTTACGCGTCTAAAATCTGTAAATGTGGCGTTCAGGTTGAGACGAAACTGGTTTCGCTGGTGTCAAACGACCCTGATGGTGGGGTGAAGCGAAGTTTAACGAGAACATCTGAATCCGGAAACACAAGTCTTTTCTTTACAGCTTCAATACACAGAATCTTTACGAAGGTTTCATGAGTCATTTGGGCCGACAGACATAAAATAACGTTGAAGTGAAACTGATCACAGTTCAATCTTTCGATTGATCCAAAAACCATCAACAAATTAATGATTTATGGTCACTTTTTAAAGATTTATGAACCCTATTAAAAAGATGATTATTTAAGAAAAAACATCACATTAGTGAAATGATCAGTAAGTGAATGCACAATCATTTCTTTCAGTGACTAAATAATCAGATAATATTTTTGCCTGATTAAAGGAAAATATACAACAGAGAGAAGACGATCAACTACTTGGTAATGTACTAACTCGTTGTCGTCTCTAACAGTGACACTTGTCAACATAGATGGAAAAATGAAGAACTCCAAATGCTGAAAACTTTTGTCAAAAGCTGAGAATGAAGATGAATTTCACATCCAAAATGACAACAAACCAAAGCATAAAAACAAAAGCTGCTTCAACAAAATTTTAGTTAAGAGGGGTGTTCAAACTTATGAAACTAAGCTGTGGTACCTTTTTTTTTTCAAATACTTCCACTAATAAAATATTTCCCTTTTTCCTATGGATTTCTGTTTGTTTGAATATTTCATTAAATATTTAAAAAGTCAGACATTAATATTGTTATTTCTGTATTTATAATTTACAACCCTCCTGATCACCTGCAACACTGCTGCAGGTGATCATTGCAAACAGGAAGTGGTGCTCTGCCAAAAAACATAGTTCCTTACAAGAGTTCTGCATCTCATTTTACATCATTATATCAACAAATGTACAAGTCTCAACATGTAAATAAGTGCATTTTTGGCACTTAAACCAGGTTTAGCGATTTAAGCTATGCTAGCTGGGCGCTGACAGGATGACCATCACATTAGTTTATTACCTCTTATAAAACTACACGGCTAATTTGTTTTCTTTGCTTATCGCTCTTTTCTGACCTTTTCTACCATTTTACAGCCTGAACAGCTGTTTGTCGTCCAGCTCTGAGAACACAGTCAGATAACCTCCGTGCAGTTTGAGCTAGTTTAACTCAGTTTAATCCAGTTCCATCCAGTTTGACCTGGCTTGACCCGCTTGGAAGCCATTTTAATCTGGTTTGGTCTAGTGTGATCAGGGTCTGACCTCAATGATGATCTGTCTCTCCAGCAGAGTGTAGTGGTCTTGAACGCAAGCCAGATCCTCAGCAGAAAACGGAAGGCTGAAAACAAACACCTCAATTCGTAAACAACACACAGCCTTCAGTTAACAACAACAACAACAAAGTCAACAAATTCAACAACCAATCAAAAGAAGCCTGACTGAAATCAGATTACTGAGTAGCTCATTCGACATCAAACACGCCTTTCTTGCAGCATTAGCACCTTCCTTCCTTCCTTCCTTCCTCCCTCCCTCCCTCCCTTCCTTCCTTCCTGTTGCTCACCTGAGACAAGTCTTCAGGAAATCCCGTCTCTTGTTTTCATCAGTTATGCTCTGGTATTCTTTATACTGAAGCAGCTGTTGCCATGGAAACATACATTTCATCAGCATCCTGTCAGGTCACAAAACGCACTCCCTTTGTGTCAGTGTAAGTGTACTTCTGAATACTAATGACAACTACTGAGTACTAGTGACTACTACACAGTAAAAGTGAGTCCTAGTGGTTAAAACATACCGCCATGTCCTCTGTCCTTCCCAGTGACCTAAAGGACAGAAGAAAACTGATGTGAGAGAGACGTTACTGAATACGTCACATGTCTGTCAAAGGTGTATCACTGGAGCGACCCAAGCGCATCACCAGTGCAACCAGTGTATCACAAGTGCAATCACAGCATATCACAGGTGCAACCACAGTGTATCACAGGTGCATCACAAGTGCGACTCAAGTGTATCACAGGTGCATAACAAGTGCGATCCAAGCATATCACCATAGCGACCTAAGTGTATCACAGGTGTGAGTCAAGTGTATCGCAGGTGCATAACAAGTGCGATCCAAGCATATCACCATAGTGACCTAAGTGTATCACAGGTGTGATCCAAGTGCATCACAGGTGCGACCACAGTGCATCACAGGTGCGATCAAAGTGTATCACAGGTGTGATCCAAGTGCATCACAGGTGCGACCACAGTGCATCACACGTGCGACCAAAGTGTATCACAGGTGTGATCCAAGTGCATCACAGGTGCGACCACAGTGTATCACAGGTGTGTCTGGGGTGTATTTTTACCTCAGCAGCTCCAGTAGCAGCCTCTGTTCTTTGGTCTCAGTCAGGTAGTGGATGAAATGTCTCAGAGCTGTCTGTCTGGATTCTAGCTCCCGAAACAAAACCTCTGAGGGAGAAAAACCCTTCAACTCTCTTACTGGAAGTTAACTGGAACCTGCATCTGAATCAGGACCACTTTTGCAGAAGCAGAATCACTCACCTTTACTAAGCGTTCTCTTTAAATAGATCAGAACCTGAAAAGAAACCATGAGCTGAATTCTTTTTGATCCCGTTGCCAATAAAGTTATTGATAAAGTTTAGTAACGGTGTAAATGAAGTTACGGCAGTGATGACGTTTCCGTCATGAGCAGCGACAGCAAAATCCAGCAGCAGCAGTTTGTCCTGCAGAGAGCGGAACTTCTCCAGAGACACGCCCTGCAACACAATGTGGACACCTGGAAGTACTACACAGAAATACTAGAGTACTGCAGGGAAGAACCACAGACAGATACTACACATAGGTTACCTTGCCTTGCTGCAGTCGCTGCACCGTCTCCTCAGGCGACCAATCACCAACATAATCCTGACATCACAAGTGACATCAATAGAGCACATCAGGTGCCATTATCAGTAATCAGATTACAGACTAATCACAACACATATCTACCATTACCTTGTACTCTGATTTTGGTTTTCGGAGCTCAGGAGCATAGAGCCTCACTGTTGAGTCGCTGAGGGCTAAAACACAAACACCAGCATCAGCCATCCATCGATTTTGTAAAATCCTGAACTTTCAGACAGATTAACGTCTGATTTTGAACTTCTTTTCCTTCTTTGCATCTTCTAGGGTTTCTGATTCTCTTCTTCACTCAGACCACCTATGGTGTGTCTCATCACGATACGCGGCCACTTGTGCCCATTCTGTGGTCTGAGTATGCTCACGGTCCTGTCATTCTCTTTAAGTTGCGTTCTCTTAGAAAGCCGGCTGTCACTCACCTTCAGAAAAGTTCTGGAAGTTTCCTGATCTCGTCTTTCCTGCAGACAAGCAATTCAAGCATCATTCCCATGATCTGGCTTCTCGCTCTGTCTGTCATGTGACCTGATATCTCACCTTTGAACAGAGAGCTCAGGGAGAGTCCCGATTGGCTCTTGTTGATTGAGGGCGTGTCTGTACTAATTCTGGGGAAGGTGGGCTCCTTGTCTGCCCTCTGACTGGACGCTGCTGTCTCTTTGACAGACCAGGAGATACCTAAGGATATGGTAGCACAGGTCACCAGACTGCAGCCAATCAAAGCACAGCACGGCGAGAGAGCAGGTGACTTACTGCCGACGGGCTCTCCGCTCCAGCTGACCTTTTCCACATCGTCTTCATCATCATCTTCCTCCACCAGACCCCGGATGCTGTTCACCGCCTGTTTCGACTCCTTCAGCTGAAACACAACACACCTGAGCATAAAGTCAACATCTCAAACTGGGTTAGAAGCTAAAAGAATAAAAAGATCAAAATGTATTTTAAACAGGAGCGGGTCAAATAAGACACAATAACCTAAAGAATCGGGTCAGCCCGCCAGAAATTAAACTGCAGATAAAAACGTTGCCTAAAAGTGCATTCAAGGCCAAAGAGAATCAATAAGTTTTAAGAGAGGATTTAAAAACAGGAAATGAGTCATTGTGTCTGATGCTCTTTCCAAAGTCTTGGGGCGATGACTGAAAACACCTGATCACCTCTCTTCTTCTTCTTTGTCTTTAGGACAACAAGCAGTGATGGATCTGCCAGCATGAGAGAGTGTGAGGGAGCGTACGACTGCAGCAGGTTGGGCAGATACTGTGGGGCCATGAAGACATTTAAAAGCAAATAAAAGAATTTTAAAAGCAACCTGGAAGAGACCTGGGAGCCAATGACAAGATACCAGAACTAGGATGATGCACTGATGACTTTTTTGTGCTAGTTAAAAGATGAGCTGCAGCGTTTTGAACCAGCTACAGTCATGAAAACATCATCTGACTCATCCAGGAATAAACAGCTTTACAGTTGTCTAAACGACTTGCGACAAAAGCGTGGATTAAAATCTTTAAATGAAGCAGAGAGAGAAACAGCTCGACTTTGGTCTGTGGTCTCAGATGAAAAACCTGGACTTGACTACTGAGGGTAGAGTGACAGGCTCAAAGTGGTCAAAAACAGAAAACGGTGTCACAGAAGTGGAAAGGTTATAAGAAAGAGGACTAAAGCAGGTCGTAATGCTTGAAACCTCATTTATACAGACACTCCAGACGTTTTCACAAACTTCTGCTGAGTTCTCCAGGTGGTGAGTATGAAGAAGAGTTTATGGTTTTAAATTAAACATGAGGATTGACAGTTACACGTGATAACAAGAGAGGTGTTTGATTTCAGCAGCTTGACTTCAACTGTCCCTCAACATCTGGAATAACACCTGCAGCTTGTCCATCTCCTCACTCACGTCCCACAGTACATGTCTTATCATTAACCCAGGGCTCAAACCGGGCTGACCCGAGTCCACTCTGGTTGGGGTCTACGGGACCGACAGATACTGGTCTGGTTCGGGTACCACCTGGTCTCACCTGGCTGAACTCGTCGTCTTCATCGTCGAAGGTGAACGCTTTAAACTTGGAGCCATGCCAATATTCTTCTTCGTCTGCTTTAATCTTCATCATCTGGACACAAACGAGGCTTAAATTAACTGTATTTCTTCTGTTTACACAAACAGCTAACACGTTAGCTCCAGGAGCTAACAGACTGTCATTAACACCGATGAATTAACACTCGTGAAACATTAACAGCTTCTCTTGTACCGTGTGTTTATTCTGTGTATTGATTGTTGTGTACTCCGCCTATGCAGTGTATGTTTATATTCTGGATATGTTGATTAGCATTCAACCATTCACATCCGCATTTAACGTATTTAATAAACAGCTGGAACAGCAACGCCATCCAGATGTTTATAAATATATACATCAGAAAAAATGACTTTATTAAGAGTAGGCGATAAAAACATGAATTAATCAGAATTGTTATAGTCTCACCTTCTCCTACTGCTCCTCTTCCTCTACGAGGAGGAATCACTGTTTCCGGCTGCGCAGGGGCTTATGGGAGTTGTAGTAATGAAGCTGAGCCGCGGAACTGGGCTTAGCTACGAACGCATCTGTAGAGTCTCGCATCCTTCATCGTTAAATAAATTACTGAAAAATATATAAACTATAAAAACACCATGAGAGTTAATTATTTATTGCAGCAGCTGGGGTGACGGTACAGTTACGTCACGTCCTACGCAGCTGACGTCAGTTTGAACTGGTCCACTGCAATCTGCTGTTGAGGGATTCAGATCGGTGTGTGTGTGTGTGTGTGTGTGTGTGTGTGTGTGTGTGTGTGTGTGTGTGTGTGTGTGTGTGTGTGTTCTGTTAAA
>JAOWBL010013718.1:21846-38053 GCA_028564865.1 Zenarchopterus dispar | reverse complement strand
TCTCCAGCACCTCTGTGTGACCTTAATGGGAAGGCCGATTCCCCTGTAATTGGAACACACACTCCAGTTTCTCTTCTAAAGAAGGTAAACCATCACCCCAGTCTCCCAATCCAGGGACAGTGCCCCTCGATATCCACGCAGCGTTGCAGAGGGATGTCAATCAAGACAGTCTCACATCATCTAGAGCCTTAAAGACCTTAGGGCAGGCTCCATCATTCATGTTATTGGTAGGATTGAGAAGATCCCTGAAGTGTTCCTTCTTGAAGATATCCTGAAGACATCCCCAGTTGAGGTCAGCAGCACTTGTACACAGTGTTGATGAGGAGGTTCCCCAACCAATCTTTATATGTGCTATGTGGACTTGGAGAAGGCATTTGATTGTGTCCTTTGGAGCATTCTGTCAGGGGTTACTGGGTCCATTCAGTTTATGGGCCATTTAATCTGTATAAACGGAGCAAGAACTTTGTTGGCATTGCCAGTAAGAAGTTGGATCCATTTCAGGTGGGAGATTTCGTCTGTGCTTTTGTGGATGACGTGGTCCTGGTGTTGTTGTTGAGTCAGGACATTCATGCTTGCTGCAGCGGTTTTCAGCAAGTGTGAAGCACAAGGGATACAAATCAGCATCTCTATATCTGAGATGACGGTTCTCAGTCAGGAAAGGGTGGAATGTCCTCTCCAGGTTGAGAGTGAGATCCTGCCCCAAGTAGTATCTTGGGGTGTTGTTCATGAGTGGGGGGTGAATGGAGATTGACAGGCTGAACGGTGCAGTAATACAGACTCTGTACTGCTCTGTTGTGGTGGGAATGAAGTTGGACCAAAAGCCTAGACTTTTTTTTTTGTTCATCTATGTTTCTACACTCACCTATTTTCACAAACTACGAAAAAATGAGATTGTGGGTAATTTTGTTTGTCATAAAAACTTAATAAAAATTTTACAGCTTCTCAGTTAAGACTAACTTTACCTGTTGTTAACACACAAAAAAACCCTCCTTACCATTGTCTCCAGATTCAAGTTTAGCATAATTAAAAACAAATAAAAACAAACAAAAAAACAAAAAAAAAAACAAAAAACAGATATTTAGTCCAAGCTGTCATGTTTGGGCTCAATGTCTGGGAATTTTTTGATTTAGTTTGAAAACTTATAGCTTACTTACTTATAGCAAGATTCTGCCCTATGCTTACCTCAACATGCTGTTCCCTTGTAAGTGGTGGTCTTGGTCTTCTACTTGATTGACATTGACAATGTCAGATATAAATTACCTCAAAGATGTAATTATGGATGTTGGGATATGACAACTCTGGCCAAACGGTGATCACAGATATTATCCCACCAAGGGATAACATTTTTTTTAATGAAACATTGATGGGATCATTCATTTACTTTGACAGAGACAGACTGAACGGACAGTGCTCCATCAAAATATAAAGCTGGGACCATTGCTTCTCTCAACATTATATAATTGTTTGCATTACAGGCCAGGTTAATTGGGCACTAAGAAATTTTGTAGTCTTGTTCAATGTTTTAACAGAAGCAAACAACACAAAAGTTATATTTAATGCCCTTCAAAAAGGGCCTTCAGTGGGTGAAGGCAAAATATGTTTTGTTGTCATCTTTGCGGTTAGCTACTTGACTCAACTTCACTTCCTTATACTGACTGCTCGGAACCAAGCGACAGCGGTGTAACCTCTGGGTTGTGTCTAACCAGGAAGTAGGATAAATTGCAGTTCCTTGACTGACCACTGGAAGCTGGTTCTCAAATTAAGTCAATCTCCATTGTCCTCTACAACATGCTAAGTCCAAATCTTTAATTGTCAATACCAAAGCTGATTCAAAAGAGTGCTGTTCCTCAGCTGCAGCCATCTTTTGTTGTTTACATCTAGACTCCAACTTTGCAGCTCAGACATCATCGTGTTAAGACCGCGCAGAGACTCTTTCTACAAGAATAGACTGATTTGATTGGTTCCTGAAAACTTTGGGGCATAATTAATGAGCTCCAACAGATGGTAACTAGACATATCTGCCAATCAAATTTGAAATTGCCAGCGATATGACTAGATTTCTAGGTTATATCAGCAGGTCACACTTAAAGAAAGTTGCAATCTGTACATCTCTAGATGAGAATGAACACAACATGAATGTTGATTATCATCACAGCTTGGCGTAAGATCAGTCAGCCAAGCTAAAATGGCTAACATTGATTGGCATAAAGTAAGCGTGTTTCAGCAAGTTACCCAGGCTTCTTCATTTCACCCATTTGCAACATGATTGTGCAGTGTGAGGGAAAAAAGGCTTCACAGCCACTCTTGAGAAAACCTGTGGGTCATGCCATTGAGGGTTTGTCCAGTAATTATACAGCCCATGCTTGAAACATAGAAGTAGTTATTTAACTGAAACGAGAGTTATTGCACTATGTCTCTGTGGTACTTTGACCAAAACATGTTGTAGATCCATCCATCATTTTTCTATGTCCGCTGAATTCTGCACAGGGTCACAGGGGTTTCTCTGGACCACCCCAGCTCACCACAGGCGAACACTCTGGACAGGTCGCCAGTCCATCACAGACAAACAACCATGCACCCCTGCACCCACACCCAACGGAAATCCAGAACTATCAATCATGTTTATGGATTCTTCCCACATACATGTTTTTGGACTGTGGAAGGAATCCTGAGTACCCAGAGGGAACTCATGAGGAAAACATGCAGACTCCACACAGAAAGACTCCTGCTGGGCCCAGGAATCAAACCAGGAACCTTCTTGCTGTGAGGCAACAGTGCTAACCACTAAGCCACCATGCATGACATCCTTTTTTTCCTAAGCCATTCTAAGATTACCAAATGCTTATAATAGGCTCTGAATGTCAGGTTTCTGTAATTTATCTGTAATACAGCTAAAAGATAGAAATCAAGTTTAGTCTTAAAATACAACCTTTCATAACTCTGCACATTGAGACTGAAGCTCAGATAGTTGAATTAAGAGTAAGACTAGGCTTTCTTTTCATCAGAAAGATTACAGTTATTTATAATCATGGTTTTCAGAAAGGCTAAATACCAAAATTTTAGTGCTGACAAATTTATAGTTCAGTTCTTTCATGTTTCTCCACATATTTCAGTAGAAAAATAATGGTACGTGTGTGTTGAGTAAAAGGCACTGGGTTAAAGACATGACAAAGCAAGCTTAGTTACATGTTATAATCTGCATTTTCTCACTGAGAACTGGAAGTGTAAGTATTAATGATGCCACTCTTTTGGTTTCTAGAGTACTTTCTGGAGGTGACAGACAGGACAAATTGCCCACTCACAGAATGATGAAGATACCAGGCATGCTTTTCAGCTCTGTAAACCCAAAATATAATTTTAGGAGAATGAAACACAGGGGAGGATGATATGTGTGTGTGTGTGTGTGTGTGTGCATGGTGGCCTGCTGCTGCTGCTGTGAGAAGTACAGCTTATTAACCTCTGCAGGATGCTTTTTCACTGATTGTCACAATTCTCTGTCAGATTTCATTAAGATACACCCCCACAGTCACCAACACACACTGACACACACATACGGACAGAGAAAGAGAGAGATGGGAAGTGAGAGAGCAGCCTGGAGTGGCCTGAAGCTGCATCCACAACAAATAAACCATTGCTGACATGCCTCTTGATACACGCACACTTACACACACAGACACAGACATTCACAGTGGCTCATAAAGTCGCAAGGTGCATATGGAGGATGATTTGATGAGTCACTCCTCATATCGACCATGAAGGTTTCTTCTGCCTTTGGACAGCCAGAAGCCACATAGCAGCTTCTTTTATATTTGGCCCATGCTGCAGTAATTCATGTCCCAGCAGCAGTCAAGACATGGAAGTAACACCAGTGCACAATTAGCTGTTATATACGACTGACATGAGACAAATACTGAGCTGGTCACTGTCTTCCTCCTGGAGGTGTATCTATAAACACAGCCTGCGTGCCTTTTATTACTGTCATGAGACGTCTGACGTTGGGTCTCACTCCAGCATTGTCTGGTTGGATTGTACTCAGCAGACTTGAAAAGCTGCAATGGAACCTGCCACACCAGTTCACTGAATAACTAATGTGAGTTATGGAATTCATGAGGCTTTATTCTATCAGAATATATTAATTTCTTAACTGGGTTTAATAACAACTTTCATAATGACTATGTATTATTAAAGTGCCATTGAATTAATCATGCCCAAAATTAATGTTGAACATTATATTAATTTTGAAGAACTTTGTTTTTACCTCATTTGCTGTGTGATGACAGCCCCCCACCCCCAATCCCCGGTTCTGAACAGGATGAAGCTAATCTGGAAAACATTCGATATGTTTTACATGGATAAATATGTTTTACTTCTTTGAGCTTACTTTCCAACTTAATCACTCAGAAATGTGGATCTGAGCTTTAACTAACACTGGCCTTTTAATCAACTAAGCAACTTTTGTGTCATGAATTCTGTAATCTTCCTTTATTCACTTGTGTTTTTTTACTATTCTAAGAATGCTAGCTGTTTAGCTACTTGGTCAGTGGAAGATTGTTAAGAAGATTGTTTTTGGACCATTTCATATGGCCTCCTTAAAACAGCTTTATAAGAATCCAGCATTTGTAGCCCGTCCTTAAGTTCATGGCCAGGTTGATGGTCATGTCCAAGATTTTCTATGAGCTCATGAGCTCATGCACCCAAACAATGTGCCTTATGCCTGAAGCACAAAGCACCCTCACAGGTTTATGGTCCCACCACCTTTTACCTTGAGGCCTAATACCTATTGTTTTTATTACTGAGGTTTTTTTAAAGGGCAACCATCAACCAGCACGTTCATGAGGAATCATGAATCTCAATAAGCATGACATTTGGAAAATATTTGCTGACTTAGTTTTACATGAGAGTGTGAAACACATCTAATATTTTACTGATTAGTATAGTCTTATCATCATGCCTGCTTTGTGTGAGCTTGTATAAAATATTTATTTACTGTCTGATCACTAGTAGTGTGGCACATCTCCAGAAACCCTATCAATTTACAAAACTGAGAGTTAGCCTAGAATATTTTTTAAAGGTAAAAAAAAAACAAAGCAAAACACCCTTTGGGTCTGCGGTCTTCAACCCTGGTCCTCAAGACCCTGGGTCCTGCATGATTTAGATGTTGCCATGCATCAACATACCTGATTCTAATTAATGGTCATCATCGGCTTGTCATCAAGGTCTGCACAAGTCTGTTGATGACTCAGGCATTTGTATCAGGGTAAAGCAGGGATGCACCTAAAACATGGACAACAGGGTGTAAAACCACTGATTTGGGCTGCAGTGGTAAATTAATTGTGAATTTAAGGAGATACCAAGTAATAAATCGAAATCAGTTGTGTATGTTGGTTTTAAGATATATTGGAAAACAAAGTTGTATATCATTAAAAAATGTTTGCATTAGATTTCCTTGAGAATTTGTCATTAAGTTATTTTAATTTGAGCAACAACATATGATTATTCCAGTTCTTATGCAGACCAGACTGGACTGGACCTGTCCTTTCCTTACTCATTTCATTTCATTTCTTATCAAACGTGTCTTTTGTGTGTTCCTGTATACTTTAACGCCTCTCCAAATGTGAACATAAGACACAGAATAGTTCAACAACAATATAATCAAAGATGGTAAAATTTGGAATTCAGCAGTTTTGAAAGAAAGCCAATATGAAGTCTAGACCTCCTTTTTTAAAACAAACCCACACATCTAACTAGAAGGATCTGTTTGGCAGACATAGAACAGAGTAAGAAGGGATTTTAAAGGCTAAAGTCTGCTTTAACTTTCTCCTGTTTCTTTAGTAGCAGTGTAAATGACCGCTGGGGACCCATTTCTTTAACCTGGGTTTTATCTTGCTTATCTGGTGATCTCAACCACCAGAAAATTTAAAAAGATTGGGTTAATCGTACTGTTAACCTTTATTATCACATTCTGCTTTGAGCAGTTTATTAACCTTCTATTGTATTAATAAATAGAATAAAATCCACTCTTAATAATTCTTACTGAAAAGTCATTTAGGAGTCAGTTAAACAGTTTCACAGTCATTTAAGTTTGATTGCAGTACTGTAACACAATTAGATGTTATAAACTAAAAAAGTTTATACCATATTTTGTTTTAATCCGGCTAATCAATTGTAATTTATTATTTGATAATCAGCAAGAGTAATGACCTCTTTAAGCAGAAATTATGTTGTCAGTAATTTAATGGTCTGGATAGTCAAGTTGTGCTAACGTAATATGAAGGAGGACAAACATCAGCAATGATGACAAGACAACACAATATAGACAGGTAAACTCATAGGGGTTGACAAGACTCAGGTGTAAATGGTCAGGCAAGATTGGGTAAGGGAAGGAAAACAGGCAAAACAAACTAAAGACAAACTTAAAATAAAACTGGAATGAACTAAACACAAAACTACCATTTTCTTTGAAAGGATTGTCAGATACAAGCCTTTTCCGACTGACCACCTGGCCAGTCAGTGACTTGATTGTGAAATCTTCTGGATGCCAAAATACTGTAGAGTCCCGTATCAAGCCATCTATTGATATCCTTGACATGCAAAGCTTGGCTGACCTTATTCAAGACAATGCTGCAAAGCACACCAGCAAAAACCCAACAAATGACTGAAAAACAAGAATCAGGGTGTTGCAGTGGCCCAGTCAATCCATCCAGACCTCATCTCTATTGAAATTCTTTGGTGGAAATATTCCCCCAATGACATATTCACAAATGTATGCACATAGATCTTAATAACTGAAAGAAATTTTCAGAGAAGAGTGGGCTAAAATTTCTTAATTCAGGAGACTGGTAATTTTATACAGAAAAATATTAAAGAAAAGTATTTTTTCTAAAATTCACTTGAACTAAGTGAATCAACCCAACACCTTTTAAATAAATAACTCCACAATTATTTGTATTTGCTTAATTTTAAATTTGGTAAGGTTAGGAGGATTTATTTATTATGTGCTGATTCTCTGAGGAGATGGACTTTCTTTTTGACACGACTATAATTAATGACAATTACTGTATCCTGCTAAGCATTTATATTCTTTTTGCACTTAGAAGTAGATGTTAATTATAAGGGAGACTTATGGGTAGCACATACTGTCACAATCATCATCATCAATTTGTGTCAGTTTTATGACATTGTGAATGTCACTTCACCCACAGGAATTACTTATCGCTATTCACATCAAATCTTTACACAACCTCCCTAAGTACTTAGCGATAAACAGTCATTCATTTTGTTTTATACGTGATCTTTCATTTTGTTTGTCTGTTCATTTTCTTGAAGATCATGCTCTTGAATTTAACTTTGGCAAGCATGAATATAGTCTCATGTCCTTCACTTCCTCTTTTTCTGTTTATCAGTCTGTTCTTTCCGTCAGCTAAAAGATGACCAAAACAGCTGCAGGACTAGTTATGACTTGACCCAGCCTTCAGGTTTTCTTCATATTAAAATAAGAGGAAAATGATCCCTAAGGACATCTGTAGATCAGTGTAGATTATTTAATCTGACAATGAAAACAGAAAGGAAATCATGGGATAAGAAGTATAAAATGTTAAGAAATAAAATATATTGGTAATGTGCCAAACAAATATAAGATTAGTGTTGACTTTAAAACCGAGCAATTAAAAGTAAAAACAGGCATCATAGACCTTCTCACTTATCTGGTAGTGCTGTGGAAAATGAGTGTTTTTTGCAGTTTATCAGTCGAGCCTTGTGTATTCTCCTTGCTGCTGCATCTTTGTTGTCCTGGGAGTTTGTGGAAAATATATTTTAAGAGAGCGACTTTTCAAGTATAACACACAAATCAAAATTACAGGCTATTTTGTGACTTCTGCCTCATTGTTTGCCTTAAACGTTAAAGCTTAGAGGGGAGAAGAAAATATGATTCAGTTTGTCTAATGACTTCACAAAATCTCGAAAAAAGGTTTTTATTACTCACTGGGTATGATTGTCTACTCTTGACTGAGGGCTCGACTGATACATAACGCCATGACTCAGCACATCTTCCTCTTTAAACAGTCTATGATGTGAATTGTTGATTATGCCCGATCAATAGTGTGCATTCACCACAAATGCCTACCTTGCTTCTCTTCGGCTGGCAGTAAGTTTTCTTTTAATGAACTGCTGTTTCTTGTCTTGTTTTTTATAGTGCAGATTGCAAGATGAGACAGTCTTGTTTGGGTAGGTGTCTACAGTACAGTAGTAGACATAACTGTTAGGAAAAGAAAAACTAAACAATGACGCATGCCTTTTCATTAAGAAAAAAATACAAGTTCAGAATGTAACGGAGCACCCGCAGGAAAGAATTTCATGTTTATATCTGATCAATGTAAACAAAAATGAGAGCTGTGTTGGAGGAAAATAGTGGTTAGTGAATTGTACAGCAGACGTTACCTATTTGTCTAAATTAAATTCCTGTGCCCCAGGCACCTGAAACGGCAAAAGATGAATCACGCAGAAATGACATTTCTTCTTCTTCTCTGCTTTCTGCGTTCTCAATATGCTCGAACAAGGTTCATATGTTCTACGGTTACCATCGACATTGTTTTGTTCAAATACTATATGCTATTAAAATATGCAAGAAAATTGTAAAATGGTTAACATCAGTGGAAGCAAATCTCACACAGTTCAGTGGTTAGGGTATGGCAAACAAATGAAAATTCACACTTAGGCTTCCGCGTCATTGATAAAATGAAAGAATGGCTGACAAAAACATCTAATCTGTGTTGGGCTATAAAGAGAAATTGAAAATACTTTATGTAGTTTTGGCTATTTTAGGTTTTATCATAACTTCTCTTTTAAGGAGAATTAGAGTCATCTTTATGTACCAACTTTCTCTTTAACACATAAATAGGACTGTCTAGATCAAAAACCCATCTCCTCATATTTGCATAATAATAGTGCATGTGCAATCATTAGTTTTTTTCTGTTAAAGTTCATATTTGTGTCTTATTGAGCCTTAGACTTTTAGAGTGAAAAAAAAACTGAAATGGAGGACCTTGATGACTTAAGATTGTATACATCAAAAGGAAACTTTCCTTAACACGCAGAAGAGTAGGTGCACATTCTTGAGCAGCAGTGAGAAAATCTAAGAGCTGGTTGTATGTTGTACTAATGCAAAGCAAAAAGTGAGTCGTTAGATGACAGAATTCACTATCATGTAATGACATGTTGATAAATTACTATTAAAATCACAAATTAAAAAGGTTCTGTATTTCATTCGATTTAAAAATGTGTATTTCCATTTCTGTTTTTTCCAATATTGACATTGATACAAAAACTGATGAAAAAAAACAGGAGATCTATATGTTTGTTTTTTTTTTATTCAATTTCCCTCAATCTTGGCTTTGTTTTCATCTGTATAGTTTTCCATATCACAGACTTTGGAAATGTGAGATTGAAGGAAAAACTTTGAGCACAAATAAAGCTGGGTGGTATAAAATAAAGAAAAAATGAAAGGATGTAGCCAATAATTCTGAACTCCTGCTTATCCGGAGGAAAGCATATCAAGTTTCCATTTTTGGAAGTGAACTACTGTCGTGTTTAAAATCTGAAGCTAATCCTGAGAAATGAAAGACAAACACTTTCACACAGACTCTAAATTTGAGAGTAATGAATGTTCAGTAATGATCAATCCGAATGCAAAGTCAAGTCATCACAGCTTTAGCATTTTAATTTTTCTTTTTGTGATGAAACCATAGCAATGAATCCTTTATTAAACAGTATTCTCGTGGTATATCCAGAGGGAAAATTACTTTCAGTTGCAAATATGTGTCACAGTGAAATGGGAAGATTCTTTCAAAATAGTACAAGAAAACTAACATTTACTAATCTAATTCATTTAACCATGACAGTTTAGGTTCCACAGACATGCAAAGAAAATCATTTCTGGTCACATTTTTCAAAAAAAAAAAAAAAAAAGAAGTCTCCTTCATAGAGCAACTACACACTGGAGTAGATTTCAAGCTTTCCAGTTTGTGTAGAACAAAGAAAAAAAAATGTAAGCCTAAACTATGTTATCCACAACTACTGACTCTTTTTCAACCCGCTTTTGTTTCTGACGTCATACAAACAACTAGAAATGTAACACTTTTCTGAAACCAATCTAGTCATTGAATAAATTTTAGCTACAATAAGTCATTTTTGCCCTCTTATGTCTAATGCTGTTTTTTTTCTGTCTTTATGGTTTTCCTGGTTTATTTACCTGTGTCTCATCGGCCTGAGTTTGTGTGTGTGTGCATGTGTGTGTGTGTAAAACATTCTGTGCTTGCTCTCCTGGTAGGCACCGGCCCTTTAGCATTAGGTCCTTAACCAGGTGCTTGAGAGCTCGACCCGTTGGTCCCACCAGGAGCTGAGCCGCTGTGATCTGGTTGTGCAGTGGTTGTGCTCCCTCCTCAGGTCTCAGTGAGCTGGAGGTGCTTCACAGGTGGAGTTCTTGTGAGCACTGCCTGCTTGGGTGGATTCATGAGATCATGAGTTTACCCGAAGGATCACATGAGAATTGCTCAGAAGTCTGCTTCTTCAAATTTATGAATCTTGCCATGTCTTACTCTTTCTGGAAATACACACATAAAAAGGATGAGTGGTGTTGTTTCAGTTCTTAATTGAACCCCCTAACCCCCATTCCCCCTCCATGTATGTGATTGAAAACCCTCTGAATTGCTTACCCGTAGCCTCCATAAGTTATAATGTCGATGTATGAGTTGAAGTCCTTGTGAAGTCATTGTGGTGTTTTATTTTAAAAATTCTCCAGGTTCTCTCATTAGTGTCTGACGTCCTGCCCTAGTGATCTGCTGTGGACAAATAACCATGGCTTAAGTGGCAATCCAGCATCAAAATAGACTCAGCATTGTATTTTTGGCAGAGCAAAAGGTCTCCTCTGGAAGGCTTCTAAAGCATAGCGCCCACTAGTGGGACTACACTCATTGACTGACCAAGGCAGCTGTGAAGCAGCTGTGAAGCAGCTGCAAAGCAGCTGTGAAGAACCCGTTTTGCGGTACTTCCACACCTGGTGGCACTTCCCTCTGATGCTTTCACACAGAATCTTAGCTGTTCTGGGAATTGCACTATTCTGGACGGAGATCTTTGATGCTCCTGGAGTCTGCCGGAGCCACTCTTCCAGTTAGGGGGTCTGAGTACTTCAGTTCCACAGGCAATACTGTTACTTTTACTTTTTACATCTTTTCTACATCCTGTTTCAGCCCTTGGCATTTTTTAAACTTCATATGATCTTTCTTCTTGACATGCTGTGAACCTTTGCTAGTCTCCTGCATCTCAAGTGTGGACAGTTTGTTGTATCTTTTAGAAAATTCTTTCTTTATACACCTCTCTGTTTCTAGGGTAGCAGACTTACTTCTTTTTCTGTTGCCTTGATCTTTGCTTTCACCCTACTTGTGTTTTCTTCCTCTTAACTTTTTGTTTTCATCTCGTATCCAAAAAAGTCTTTGATCATTCTTGCTGTGGTGTACATCCACTTAGTGGTTTCTGTGATGGTCAGTACATTTCTTCTGGTAGACTTTCTGAATTTAAGAGATTGTTAAGGCTCAATGTATCCCTAATGTTTATGATTTTTCATCTTAGATCAAGTCTTCTTATTTTGAAGTCACTGAATCTTTGAACCCATAATTTAATAGTCCGAATGGTCATGTATCTTCCATTGAATCTTCTCCTTGCCCTAGCATCATTGCTGTACTTCAGCATTACCTAATTATGACTGAAGATTTTGTACCTTTGTCAGCTTAGGCATTGGATTTTAAAGGCCCCTTTTCCTCTGCATACAACTCATCTTGTTGGGGTTGTTTATGTACTTGTTTATGTAGCAGCATTCCAGAAGTTTGATGTTCTCAGCTCCAGTCCATGAATGTCTGTTCAAATCATCCACCTCCCATTATTGTGTCTTGGACTGTTACTCAGGGCAGCATCCAAGCTGACATGGCTTTTTGTTTGTCTCTTAACGTGTATTTTGATGGTGGATAGAGGTTTGCTTTACTCTGGAACAACTGAAGAGTGGCAACATTAGTCTTTTCCCTTTGTCTCTTATCAGTTATTCTGTTTTTCCTGATCTTTCTTCTGCTTTCACCTTTACCTTTTTTGGTCTTTTTTTTCTTACATAGCCTTAGTTGTGTGAGTTGAATTGTGTTAATTTTTCAGACTTAATTTTTCCTGCGTGAGCTGTACACTACTTTTATATTTCTTCACCTTCTCTGATGACCTGTGTCAAATTTCCTTAAACTTCCAGTAAAATTATTTTAGGTTATTTTGTTTTCATTCAACCTGTATGCTCCTGGGACCTACGTCCTACAAATTATTCCAGTATTTTAAACAGCAGTTATTAACATCAAATAAAGAGTTTGATTTATTTTGTACTTGGGTTTTTGAATTAAGTTTCATAATTTAACAAATTACAGATTTTTTTCTGTGTTTTATAAAAATTCTTAACTTTTCTTGGAAGGATGTATTTTCCTTCCCTTGTTTTCTTTTCTTGGACCTACAGTATTCAAGTGCACGTGTACCTGTGAATGACCCCCGCAAGTCAAAGTGGTTGACAAACTATTGTGCGGATTTCTTCAGTCAAACTTTTTGGTGAACTCAGTGTGTGGTCAGTGGTAGATTTGCAGCTCATTACCACTTTGACAGAATGCTGGGGTGGTTGGTGTTAACAGCACAATGTTGCTCTCCTTCAGCTCCCTGATGCCTTTTTTGTTTGTTTGGTTTTATTTATTTAGTGACATCTTGATAAGCGAGCTAGGACATCTTGCACTTATTTTTATTTATTTATTTATTTATTTTTACACAGACTTACATAGCATCTCTGTTGTAGCACTGTACCCAAGTGATAAGCAACACATTAGTGAGTTATTTTGATGTGACAAGGAGAAGTTGGGAACATTGTGTGAAATAAGCTTGACACTCTTCTGTACTATTTAAATAAGGTTCACTCAGTCCTTTCTGCTTGTAAAATACAGCAAATGGTGAGATCACAGAGATGTGTGCACACACAACCGCACACACAGAAATATGCACCAGAAACAGAGGCTGCAGGCTACGAGTGCTATAGACACTGAAGCCACCGCTAATGAAATTCAGCATGCTGTGACTATGTGAGCAAAACAGAGAGCAAGAGAAAGACGTGGAGAGTGAGACAGATCGAGCCAAGTCGTTCCCAGAGGAGCCCAGTGCTGCTCTATTCTTAACACTCTCTCCATAATGATTGCCCCATTCATACATCATGTCTTGTGCTGCTTCATAACAGCTTTTTATAATGAACTCCGATTCCAACATGGAGGATTTTATCTAGCGTAAAATAGGACTAATATATTTCAGTTGTCGTCACACGAGGCAGTAGATGTTGTAGTTGTTCAGAATGACCTTTAGCTCAATTGTGGCTCGGGTGAAGGTGATCACTCTTTAAATGATTTTAGTGTTTAGTGATGCTGGCAAAAGAGAAGTCTAGCACTGTAAAAGGAGGCAAGACAATGCTGAAGAGACAACCCAGTAAATGTGTTCATTCTCACTTGTTCTTCCTTTACATTTGTGCTCATCTTGGATTCATCCCACCGACTCGCCCATAATCCTCAGATACTAACAGCAGCCGCCAAGAAATTCCAAATATGCAGTAAATCCTCATGGGAATTATTGTATCATTTAATGAGTTTGCCATCGTCCTCTTAAACAACAGTATTAGACTTGTGCTTTTTATCCCAGACAGTGGAATTCATTTTTAATTCAGTTCATTTTCTTTGTATATTGCCAAGTGCTGTGAAACAGCTGTACTGCGTCAGCCTTTATGAATCAAAGCCGTTGTAGTCAATAAGTGTTTTCCCAACAGAGGTGCTGTGGAGATAAAATCTGGGATAAAATCTGGTGGATTTTTAAATATATAACACCATGAGAGGGTTCTACCTTTTATATTGACATTATATTAAGCTGTGGAGGCCATGGGTAAACGACACAGAGGGTTTTAGAAGAGATTTGAACAATGTATGGAGAAAGGTTCAGTTTAGAACTCAAAAAAGTCATTTAACACCATTTATTCACGTATATTCCAAAATGGATAAGACATGGCAAAATAAAGAACAGACGACGTTGTGATCAACATGTGATTTTGAAAGCTCCAAGTAAACTTGGAATCTTGTGAATCCGACTGAGAGAACCCCTGGAGCTGGTTGTGCAAAGACATATACCTCATAAAATAATTTTAAAAAAAGAAGATCATGGACAACCATGAGGACCCTCTTCCCAACACAGTGATTCAGAGAGCGTGTCTTCAGTCAGAGGATTCCTCAGATCTGCTGCAACACAGACTGCTACAGGAGGTCCTTCATGCCCACGGCTATAAACCTCTACAATGAATCTTTGAGACTTAAGTTATGATTACTGTAACAATTAATTCCCTCCAGGGATAAACAAAGCATTTTTGAATTCAAATTGATAATGCAATGCTTGCAAGGGCTGTTCTTGTGAAATGATCCTGGTGGGAACTAAAGATAGAGCAAAACTGCTGGAAAACTGGACCCCAGTATTCCCACTCCCATGGTCGGTGTTCGCAGGAAATGTTGTAGGGTATTGTTATTAGAGCTTAGTCACGGAGCAAACAAGCTCATTGGCTGAGAATGCACCAAAAATCAATGCAAATCAAAAGAGAAATTTTGCACAGGAGATAGCTTCAAGTTTTCTCAACGGTGACAGTTAATGGACCAGAAGGCAATCAAGGGAGATGTCACCATGGCGGTATTTATGGTAGACATATTAACTGTCCTTTTTCTTTTCATGTATTACATATAGATTTGGTGGTTTAATGCGTTATCATTGAGATGGTTGACATGTGGACAACTCTGTTTAACCCCTGGCTTGCAGACAGCGGGTCCTTCTAACCTAACGTAGGTTAAACTGTATTACACCTAGTAGTTCTCTAGGAACCCATTTACTGTATTTGCATATTTTTCTGTGATGGTGTCATGTGATGCTGAAATAAATAGTCGGCTATTGTCCATGCTAATGTTCCAGGTATAACCTTCTCCAGCTGTAATATGAGAACTCTGATCTGACATACGGTAAGAGTCTAGTATTGAGCCTGCATACTTAATTATGTTATGTGTTTGTCAAAAACAGACTTGGAGGATGCCATGACACCAAACTAATTCTGCTGAAACATCACATACTAGACAGGATGATAACTTTCAAGCCAGTCAAGACACAGAGAGAGAGATTAGGACAGGATACAGGATACAATGAGGTATGAGTAACAAACACAGTCCTCATCTCATTATATTGTCTTTGGAAATGTTTTCATGCAGTAATAGGATTATAAAGTAAAAGCTTGCTATACCTGATAGAAACAAGATTTTTGAAGATCACAACACCCCACTTGTAGAAAGTAAACTTGCTTTAATTGTGGAGATTTAACTTTCAGTTGTGATGGTTAAGTTTAAAGTCAGGAGGAAGGTTAATATGTTTTGACTATAAAGAGTTAAAAATAGGAGTACAAGGATGTGCTTGCATGTGTGCGTGCATGTCTTGAAAGGACAGGGATCCATTCATCCATTCACGGGTCACAGGTGACTGACAAAGAAGCTGGTGATGCAGTGCAGCTCATCATCCAACAGCTGTGGACACATATCCACACACAGACCAAACACCTCAAACCAGGCACCTGAGGCGGAGGTCAGATTAGATCAAGCTGTCTTTGCCACAACTGACCACTGTGTATCTGTGTTTGTGTATCTGTGTGTACGTCTGTGTGTGTGCGTGCACAGAGGAAGACCTATTAAAAACTGATGTGCTGTGTTTAGCTTCTGGGCAACGTCCGTGCCAGTCAGGGTTAGCCCATGCAGTGAGGGAGACAGCTGGAGAGACATGGTTGACTGGAGAAGCCGGCCACCACCTGGATCCACACACAAACAACCACACCCACATACACACAGAAGAGGAACAAGGAGTCACTGTGTATCTTGCAGAAGACAATCCTTTTGTTCTTCTAGAATTTAAATGTTAATAGTATGAGTTTTAAGTGCAGCGGTGTATTGTTGCATTCATAAGGAGTGAAGACATTTATATTAAAAATGTATACCTAATAATTACATGTTGGAATTCTGCACTTCACATGTCACATCTTATGCTAATGTTCAGGCAGCACAGCAGAATATACTTTTTATGTGGTGAGGTA
>JAOWBL010013718.1:0-21746 GCA_028564865.1 Zenarchopterus dispar | reverse complement strand
ATTCTGCACTTCACATGTCACATCTTATGCTAATGTTCAGGCAGCACAGCAGAATATACTTTTTATGTGGTGAGGTAGAAAATCGCCAGGCTAGGTGGAGAGGCATGCACCAGAGACGGTGCACCAACTCAATGTTATGTTCTCTAAAAATGACACTAAGTAATTATTAATGTCCTTAAGCATTTATAAAAACAGCCAATGAATTGAGATAGATTGATTTTGTTTTTCTTTTTAAAACAAAAATCCAAACCCATATATGTCTGTCTGTTCAGTCTTTGTTGTCACACTTATGTGATCAAAAACAAAGCCAGTTAATTTATGTTGTTACTGGTTGTATCGGCTCTAACCTCCAACACCACATCCCACCTCCCTTCCATTGAGCTCTGCTGTATTTAGGGGACATCAGAAGAGTCAACACTTGTTGAGCAACATAATCTGGTTTATGGCAGGAGTTATGACTGTAGACAGTAGATGCTTTTAATTTTGGCCCAATGTAGGGCATGAAAATGGCATCCAGAGATAACAAAGATTATCAGCTTTGAAACAATGCAGTACTGATGCAGGGCTTTGTTGAGGTCCTGCCTCATCATCTCATTTGGATTGACATCTTGACTTTGAACAGATGAGAGTGAAGTGGAGATGGCTGGCCATCATGCTCAGCACCAGGCTTGGACAAAAACGCAAGTATCTAGTATATTGGCACTTGCATGTCCTTCGTCTTCTCAAGTACGTTGATGGAGAGATGATTTGAGCTTTTTTTCAGCTACACAACTTGAGAACCTTGCAGTCTTTAATTTCACCATGAACCTTATATACCAAAGCATTTTAGAGGCAGCTTTGAAACAATTTATCTGACAGCTTAGGCTTCACTAAAAATTTGTCAAATGACAGGACAATTATCACACCAGAAATCTATACGGTTAATTGTATTAAAAGACTGCCAGAGTGTGCACTGTGTCGGCCTTGAAGGGTTCAGGGAGAAAGCTGCTGAATGAGCTGAGGCGGCAGTCAAATTAGCCTTCTCATGGTGTGGACTCCCGAAAACCGACTGACCTGTGGCTGAGCTGACCACAACTTTAACTGTCTTTTTATTGTCTTTGATATGCAGATATATAGTTAATGATTCTATATTAAACAACAACTGGCATTCTTCAAAATCTCCATCAGTCAAAAACGACCCTGAACAAATGACAACGCAGAACACACGCACAAAAACTATGAGACCTTAACCTGCAACAGAAAAGCAAAGCGTATGAGATCACATTATCACGTCAGGATGAGAGTGGATTAGAGAGCGAGAGATTGTAGCTGTGGGCCTGTTCTGCTGGTGACTCATCTGACCTGATTCCCAACAACAGCAGCAGCAGCAGAGGCAGCAAAATGGAATGAAACACATTTATCACTTACCTGTCATCACATATAGGATGCTGGGTTTCTCGCATATGCTTTGCTTTGTATACAGTGAAGGTAATTAATTATAAAGTTTATTTTTGGCATGTTTTGATTCATATTTGTTTGGTAAATGTCTGTTGTGATGGACTGCCATCCAGGGTGCATTTTGCCCAGTAACTGTCGGGATATGCTCCAGCACCTCATAAGCCTGGCGACAAATGCATGTACTTTGCGTTTGTGAATAAAAAATGGAAAAACTGTGGAGTGCTACAATTTTGTGCTGATTCTTATGTAGATTGCTAATTTTGCACACTATGAAATGGAAAGAAAAAACTGTTTTCTTTTTGTTACTTATTTTTACTTGCAGCTTGGGAGCTTGGTTAGGCAGCCAACAACATGCATGGATTGCAGAGCAAGGAGGACCCAAATGAAGGAGTCAACAGAGGCAATAGTCACACTAAGATCTTTAATAATAAGCAAAAGTCAAATCCAAAAGACGGTTAAGAGATTAATAACAATAAGGATGTGACAGAAAGAACAGGACTGACAACAGCGATCCAGCGGACAGTACAGTTTATAGACAATGACAAGCACTCAAGGGGTTGTGAGACACGAGTGTTAATGATTACAGATGAAGTCTCCAGGGCAAGGAAAGGGCTTTCAAAATTAAACAGGAAATAAAGCTACAAATTAAACACAGGTCAAAGTGGGAAATAAAATAACATGCACACAAATCAAAAACAACAGAATTTAAGAAGACTCATGATCAAATTTAGACTATGGGACACGTATATAAATTAGATTGAAAATTGTTTCTAAAGGAAAGCCATTAATACCTGCAAATATAACAGGTATTCAAGCACATAGGTCTCAGTGACTGTAGAAATGGAGAAAAAAGCAAAAACAGAACAATGAAAAGACTTTATTCCCTTTGCAGTGTCATTTATGCATTTCATAGAGTTGTATATTGTGGTGACACTGGTATAACAAATAGGTGTCCATCTGGTGATTGTGAAATTATTACTTATATATTATTAATTGTTTGAATGATTTGTTACAATGTGATATTACTACATTACCAAATAATTTATGAAAATCACTTAAACAAATTCTTCACTATTGGAAGATGATATTTTAAAAAGATACTTAAGTTCTTATTGTACCATCTTGTGGAATAACAGGACCAATGATGTTACCTAGAATTCTTATTTAGTTTTTGCGATCTTATCAGCTGGTGGAAAGTCTATAATTGCACGATTTCCCACCCTTAACAATGATGATTAAATTTGGTCTTATGCTGCCCAGTTATTTCAATGCAAATTTTTCTTCACTATTATGCTCACTGAAAGTAGCTGCGGTTAGGCACACAGTAACTATATTTATTTTGAAAGTGACTCTGACATCAGCATTGACATCACTGCTCTCCTGGTATAATGTTAGGTATGACAACCATATTCCTGCATCCCAAAGAGATTGTACTGAAGCGCCTGAGACCAAGCGCCAACCATCTAACTTTCTAGAACTCTAATTTATTGAGGTTCATGTGGAACTAAGATTCGTTGCAGTTCCTTGACTGACTGCTAGAGGCTGGCTCCAGAAAGCGTGTCAATCTCCATTGACTCCCATGGTAAAACTTTAGAGTAGACATAAACAAATTTACACTTTATTCAAAAAACCATTTTGGTCTCAGTTGTTTTCCCACCCATGACACTCTGAGGGGATGATTTTTTTTTTTTTTTTTTTGTACCACACCAGGAGACTTTATTTAAAACTAAATTTGTTTCTAATATGATTGATTGGCAGTTGGCTCAGCCAATAACTAGCCAGTATCACGTCCTCATCCATAGTCATCATTCTGCTGTGCTTAATGAAACAACCAGCCATTTTTATGAACCCAGCGTCGGCTTAACACGACAATATTTTTTGATTTTGCCCTTGAGTCCACATGTAAATGTCTGCTGGCAGCTCTGCAGCTATTTTGGCAGGAATCTGCTGAAGGAGCTGGTAGCCAAAGCTAACTGTGATTGACATACGGTGGGCCTGTCTGAAGAAAAATACTGTGCTACTGTGTTTTGGTTTTTGATAGTTGGTAAGTAAATCCCTGCTCATAAGACCTCAGAGACACACTGCAAAAGTACAGGTATAAGAACTCAGATATACTCTAGGGTGTCTAACCATTGAGAACTTTAAAAGCTGGAACAGAATTTTAAAATTTATCCTAAAACTAGTTTTTTTTAAATCAGAGAAATATGGGCTCTCTTCCTAGAGTTGGTTAAAAGGCGTGAAGCTGCAATTTTACCGACTGCATCTGATTCAGGGATGTTTTGTTCAGACAGGTATGTAGAGAATTAAAGTAATTCAGCCATGAAGAAAAAAGCAGAAATAATCAATTTTCTTTCTACCTTAGAGGCCACATGTCTTAACTTTGCAATATTTCTGAGATGAGAGAAAGCTGAGTGAGTCAGGAGTTGAACATGGGTGTCTAAGTGCAGAGGACTGCCCAGAACGACCCTGAAGTTTCACAAACTTGATTTAACAACAGACCCAAGCCTCTGTTTCATTATTGAGATGGAGCTGTCAGAGGAAAAAGCAATAGTTTCAGTTTTTCTTGACCATTTAACTGTAGAGTTCGCTGCTAACTTGATAGTAGTAAAATAACTATTTAACTCAGTGTGACTGAAGAAGTCATTCAGATGCAAATAGCAGAAACGTTGAATATCAGTGTAAAAATGATAGGAATTATTGCTAAACTTTGCAATTGAGTGTTCAAGACACAACATGAACAAAGTAAACAAGGAAAGTTGAATGATACATCCCTGTTGAGCACCACTGGACAGGAGAGCCTTTTCGAATGGCAAGGGTTTGATGGATACATAAAAGCTCCTGTCAGTGAGGTTGGGGGTGAACCAGTCAAGGTCAGACCCACAAACACTCACCACCTTGGGCAGCCTGTCTGATGAGATCCTGTGATCAACAAAAGCTGAACTTAAAACCAAAAGAAAAATGACCATAATCAGCTGCCATTAAAACAATGGCTGCCATTAGTGAGAGATCGAATTGCTCGTGTTCATTATTGCACATGGACTCCTGCCATGCTATAATGCAAAGCTGCAGATTTTATTCTGCTGAATAAGCTTAGTGTTAAATACTATTTTCAGTTTGTTTTGAACTGAAAATCTTCTGTTGCAGTTCAATCCTTTGTG
Organism: Zenarchopterus dispar; assembly: GCA_028564865.1. Lineage (NCBI taxonomy): Eukaryota > Metazoa > Chordata > Actinopteri > Beloniformes > Zenarchopteridae > Zenarchopterus > Zenarchopterus dispar. The sequence continues at coordinate 17,151 of JAOWBL010013718.1, read as the reverse complement.
CTTTTCTAAGGTCACATATTAAGATGAAATGTGTATGATTGACAAGATAGTTGATGCTTTTGACACTACTGCCTCACAGCTAGAAGGTTCCCAGTACAAATTACAACTGGGGCCTTGTCTGTGTGGACTCAGCATGTCTGTGCTTGCGTGGGTACCAGTGGGCATGCCAGTTTCCTCTCACAGTCCTAAAACATGCATATTAGGCTCACTGGTGATTCTTTATTAACCATTGAAGAGTGAGTATGCCCAGCTCTTTGTCTCATTGGTTTCTGTGTTTCCCTGCGATGGACTGTCGAGGTTGTACCCCACCTCTTGCCCAGTGACGGCCGAAATAATCTCCAGCTCCCCCATGACCCTGTGTGGTATTGAAGCTTGCATAGATGACAAAATGAAGAATGAAAGTGTTGCTTCCCAAATATATTTATATAAAGACCCAAGAAAACCTTTTAACTGTATCGACTTTGACCTTTTATACTCTCTGTTCATTATTGAGTGGTGCATTTTTTTCCTCAGCCAGCCGTGTGATTCTCTTTACATGCTTCTGATAAGGACATAAACCTGGAACTCTTATTTATTTTATTGTCATTCATGAATTATTTTTTTGGTTTGCTTTAAAAATGATCCTCAGGTTTGACTGCACGTTGTTCACTTAAAAAAAAAAAAAAAAAAGAAAAACTGTTAAAATGCAGTTTGTATGAATTGAAATTATTTAATGACTTATTGACTTTTATGGTAATTTCTTGGAGATAGCTTTCCAACCAAGACAAGCAGAAGTTTGCAAAAAAAAAATTACATTTAATTATTGGAAGCCTTAATTAGTCATAATCGACTAGAATAGTGCAATCATCATCTGTCTGCAGCGTGCTCTCTTGCTTTAGTTCGTCAGATTGCACCTGTCTGCCTCACTTGCTTAACTCAATCACTGCTTTTAGTACGTGCGTCATCAGTGGAAGGAAAATTACAGGGTTTGAATTAGAAATATTTTCTTCCTCTTATCTCCCACTGCCTTATTTTTCTTTTTTTTTTTTTTTGCCCCTATCATTTGTTCATTCAAGCGCCGCCATCACCTCTTTCAGTCTCTTTTTGTATGGCGGTGACTGTGTCTAGTTACCATGGCAACCCTTGCGCTAATCCTTGCCAAACAGACGTGTATGTGAGTATATTTGTGTGTGGAAAAATGTGCATGAAATCAAGTTTTTATGTTTAACCCCCTTCTCTCTGTCCTCACCCGTCTGTGGAGTGTGTAATTAGCCTACCCACCTTTTTCTAAATATATTTCAACCCTCGACAGGCACCTGTGGAAATCTCTGTAGACTAAGGACAAAGTTAAATGTTGCAAACTTCACTTTCTTCCAACCCACTGCTGAGGCACTTTCTCCACACTGCGTGACTAGTTGCTGCAGGGAACAGTACCTGACTTTTTGCGCTGTGAAAAAGTGGAAGAAACACTCACAACAACTTTTCAGCTGCCACAACACACAGGTAGAACTGACATGGTGCTGGAATAAGCTGCTGCCCTCCTTTTCTTCCCCCTTTTTTTCTTTTTGCCTTTCTGGTGCACATTTTCATCCTTAGAGGATGGCCAAAGGATATTACTGTTCTGACACGCTGTGAATTGGCTGTCAGAACAAATTTAACTTTTAAAACTCAATCACTAAAGGGTTGCCAGTTAGACTGAAACACGATTACATGTGTAAGTGGTTACACTTTTGATGTTGTCACTGCCATTTAAGTGGTGTCATAAATGTTACAGAAAAGATATGGAATTTGATGTTAGACATAAAAGTTGTAAATAATGCAAATGTGAATAAAGATCCTATAAGAAAATGTATCCCTTTGTTACATAAGGGCTTAAGGGAATAGAACAACAATGTCTGGCAACAGGCTTAGGCCAGAGAGCTTTTTCATAAAACCTAGAAAGCGGATTAAGTTGGTATTTACCAGTTAGTCTTCCTGAATATATCCATAGCTCAATTTCATAAAAACACATGAATGACTTTTAAGATTTCTCTCTGTGCAGCTACAATGCTGTGCACAGGTTTGACATTCAGGCTTGTTTTCTTTTTTGTATTGTTTATTTGTTTGTCCGCATATATATTAATGGTTAATACCAAATGTAGAAAAACCTGAAAGACGCACATATATGCATTTTGATTACTTTTTTTTTCTTTGTAAATGGTTGTGTGGGAGAGTGTTATCCCTTCACCAGCCTCTTTGACAATCTACCTTGTTTTACCAACCCTTGGAGGGAAAACAATTAAAATAAACAAACAAACAAGGAATAAATCTGTTTCTGCACTAAAATGACCAACAGTGGGACATGAGAAAGCAGAAAAGAGAAAAAAACACAGTGATGGGTGCAGCTTGGTGACAGTGTGGTGTGTTGTGTATGTGAATGAGTGTGTAGTGAATTGTGTCGGGATCAAAGGATATGGAGATGTTACCAAAGGACAAACAGATTCAGACATTCAAGCTTGAATAATGGCAGATCCTTATCTGTTTAGCCAACAGTCACTCAAATCACTTTTTTTTCATTTAATTCATGTATTTTACATGATTTATTTTAAAAACACACATTAAATTAAATGTTTAATTTTTGTGTTGAAATTATGTATTTGCGTTTTACTGCAACTGTTACACTGTGTTATGAAGTTTACTTATTTTTCACTGGTAGCCATGGTGCTGTTTAAAATGCAGCTTGCAGCTTTAGTGATATAAAGGGCAGCAACTTGTAGTGAGAATTAGGTAGTATTTAGGGTTTTTTTTTTAGCATCAGTGATTTGTACATCTTGATTAAAAAAAAAAAAAGCTCACCTCAGCATTGTCAGCACAAGTCAGACATTAGGGTAAAACTGAAATGCTTGGATCCATACAAGAGCTTTGTCTCTGAAGAGAGTGGCAATGTTAATGCAGATACTTGAAACTTGACATACTGCAGCCTTGTAATTAAGAGCCTAGGTGTCAAAGAGACCAGGAAGTTCAAAAAATGAGCAGACAACCAGCAGAGAGTTGAGCCAGTGTTGTCCTGTCCAGTTACTGACATTAGCTAAAACTCATTTCTGGTGTTCTAACAGTACTTGAAAGTTTGGCATCACATATTAGACTAAATGAAAAGTAAAGGTGATAATTTAATTCTGAAGTATCAAGCTGATAAATAAGAAACCTACTGATCAGTTAATTTATTGGCAAGTCATTCCCTCCTTAGTTACTCTTGTTAACTCAGACGAGCTTTTGTTTTTAGTTTTATAATGGCAAACTATCTGTGTGAAAGCTTATCCAAAGCTTTTTTTAGATAAGTATTGAGTACAGAAGTATGTACTTTTCATCCAGGAGTATTCAAATAGGACTTTAATATTCCACAGACAGATGAGTAGAAAATCTTAAAGCAGATACAGGTGGTAGTGCGTGAGTGTGTGAAAGCATCATAGCTGCCACATGTATCCTGCGTTCTTTGGTAAGTCAGCCGTGCGCATCCTTAAAAACATATGCAACACATTTTTTGACATGCGGTCTACAGTTGACCTCTAGAGGCGCTAGAGAAGGTAAGTGACAGGTCTGAACTCTGCCTTGGTGGGGTGTTGAACAGGTCAAGCAATCAGATGCAATGACTCGTCAAATTTTACAATCTAATAATAGTCTATACAGTCACACTTCATGTAGGACGTTCAAATATACTGTGGGTGTTTCATGTCATCAATTTCCTGGATCGGTAAAACCAAAGAAACAAATGCCAGTTCCAACTGTATTGATTTAATCTCCTACAACACCATTTCTGATGATACTCCTCTTTTAAAATAAAATTAGTTAAATCCAGACATGGAAACAGTTCACGCGTATTCCACTAAAAACATACATTTATATGTTTTATTATTTTTGTTTGCACAATCTAGTTCTTCTCTAGTTTGTGTTTGATAAAACCGTTTCAACTAAGAAAAGGTAACTTTCTCTTCCAACAGTTTTTTGTTATTGTTATTGTTGTTGTCATACAGTCGTATTTCCTAAACTGGGTTTAAACTCTTTCTTCTCCAGAATATAAACCGGGAACACATTCGCCTTTGCCAATTATTTTTAAAGCATTTTTCTCACCGATATAGGTTACTACAAAGTGGTTAATTTTCACTTTTTGCTTGTGTACCACTCCGCATGCATCTGACATCCCAGCGCATCAGGTCATAGTCTATGACTCAAGGGCATCATTGTACAGTCTGTGCAAAAAATAGCAGATCCAAGTCATACAGTTTGGCTTGCGTTGGTCCTATAGGACTGAATGAATCGCACAGTTTGAGCCCGGCCTTGAAGTATAAGTGAGAAATTCTTCTTCATATTAGAGGACTTTTGGTTGTTTAGCTGCTGGCAAATACTTTTCTTGTGTTAGGGAAAACTGCAATCCACTTGTTGGGTGTCAAAGTTACATATTTAAAAGAAGCCTTTTCTTGTTAGGATTTTACATGCACAAAGAATGATAAATTTACACTCAAGGTTTCTGTTCAATCCATCTTTTTCGATTTTCCTAAATACACAAGATGAAAAAAATACTCATTTTTATTTAATCTTCTTTGTTGGTTTTTAAGTGAAACAAAAGTGAACTTTTGGTGACCTTTAACTATAGTACCAATTTCACCCTGAGTCTATCATTGCCTAGTAATGAAGTTGAAAAATATTTAGATTGTCCTTGCAGGGTAAAGATACATTTTTCATCCAAGTATTTCCATTTAAACAGACGCATGGCAGCTATGCTAACATCCATCCATTTTCTATACCTGCTTAATCCTATACAGGGTCATGGGGGTTTGCTGGAGTATATCCCAGCCCACTGCAGGCGATAGGCAGGGGTATACCCTGGACAGGTCACCAGTCCATCACAGGGCCACATATGTAGACAAACAACCATACACACTCACACTCACACATACGGACAATTTAGAATCACCAATCAACCTAACATGGATCTATGCTAACACAGGAAATTCAAATTTACTAATTGGGGGTGAAACACTAATTGGCTGTAAAATGTCAAAAACAGCGCACTCCTCTACTGAAAGACAGGCATTGATAATATATGTGTGCCCATGTTTTTGTATTAAAGTTTTGGAAATCTTGCATCATGCCCTTCTGACTGAATGCACCTACACACATTTTATCCCTTCCTGCCTTGGCTTAAAAACTTTGTAAACCTCTGAGAAAATGATCTTTCCACACAATCCTCAGTGGTTTCCGGAGAATCTGCTGTCTGAGGCATTTGGTCAACTGTCTGTCAGTCTGCTCTTATCTAACATCAAATACATTCTCTTCCCTCTTTTTCCTTCAGTGTGACAGGTGACGGATTAGACTTCCATAACCTCAGTGCGATCCATTTCAGCAGAGCCAGTTTACATGCATGGACACTGCTGTAGCCATTGAATGCTTTCCACAGCCGCGCATTGACATTTAAAACCTTTAAAAATGACATTAAAAACAAGAATGCAAAGAAAGCACATAGCCTGCCAAATCCAGTGCTGTACTTTCCAATTATAGTGATGGTGAGCTCTGTCCAAGGCAGCATTTAATATTTTTCTTCTGTGTCCAAGCTGCAACTCCTCCAAGCTTCTGGAAGTATTACTTGGCAGTTTTTTAATATTATTTTGTAACGTTGTTAAGAACAGCAAACAGAAGGTACTCTTGTGAAACCTCCTGGAACCTCATCTGAAAATAAAGAAATATAATTTATTAGCTAGGTAAGTGGAAAATAGTGGGTTTTTTTTTTTTTGCATATTTGCAGACTTCTTAATGAAGAAACATTGGCTTATTCTGTGCACTTATCATGTTAATTAAAAAAATATTACAATAAAATCTGTGAAATGATAAATATCAGCTTTTACACTGTGGTGTTTGATACTAGAATGCTGCCAGGTCATTATTGGGGTACTATGGGGCGAGGGCTGGGCTGTTTCGGCCTTTGTGCTGACGTCCTGTGGATATTCAGTTTTTTGAAAATAACATCACCACAACGGTCAGGACTCAGTGTTTTCCAGTGAAACATTTCAGAACATTGCAATAAAAGGAAATTAAGTAATTCACTTTAGTCTTGTGGCTGATGTGTTTGTATTACAAGCTTTCTTTTGCTGCTCCTGTCCCCAGATAAGGTTGTACTCTGATTATTTTTCTGGTAAATTTCAGTCATTGTCTAACTGTTGTTTCCTTAATACTGTGTGCGTTCCTCTCCAACCAGCTGTGTACTTAAAGATGTTGTGCCTATTTGTGCACTGCTTAGTACAATAAAGACCCTGCCTTCCTCTTCAGTTTTAGCTGGCCTTGGCTTTAGCACCTGTCGTCTGTTTCCAAGAGACGTGACACTTTAATCTGCTAGACTAATGAAAAAATGGAACAGATTTTGAGATTTTGTGTAATCTGAATTATTTGTCATGATGGTCAGAGGTATAATGGTTGTGTGTCTGTTCACATACAGCAACTATACTTTTACAGCTTGTATTTTAAAGGGGAAATAGTTTGTTTTGTACCATATGCAGTTAGATTATATATATATAAAAAACAAATGTATGTATGATTAGGGGCATGGTCTTTTGATTGGAAACCACCACAGAAAATCATTCTTGCTACTTAGTGCTTATTGATTTCTGAGCAAAGCTTCTGAGGCGTGACTAAAGAGCTAACAGATCTAACAGAACATATGAGAGAATATGTTTAGTTGTGTTGTTAGTTTTACTAAGAGACTGCTAAGACTTTATGTGGGATAGTCTGAAAGGGTCCGATGACGAAGCTTGGCTCAGAGCAGACAAATTGTACTGATGCAATTCAATTCTGTTCAGTTCATTTTGATTTGATTCAGTTCAATTCAATTCGAAATACTTTATGAAGCCCTAAAGAAAAAATAATTATTGTAGTACTCAGAATATAAGTGTCTTCAAAGAGTCATTGTAGACGATTATAGCTGCAGGTTGGAAGGATCTTCTGTCACGGTCTGTGTTGCAGTCGATCTGAAAGAACCTCTGATTGAAGATACTCTGCTGCTGAATCACTGCGTTGTGAAGATAATGCTCAGAGTTGTCCATGATCTTCTTCGTTTTATAAATTCCTTTATACTCCTTATGAAGTATCGTCCTTTGCACAATTAGCTCCAGAGTCTCCAGAACAGGGACAGCCTTCATGATCAGTTTGTTCTGTTTCTTTAAGTCACTGGTTCTGATGATGCTCCCCCAACAGATGACTGCAGAGCTGACTGAACTCTCCGCAACAGACTTACTCTCGCTGCAAACGCTGAAGGACCCAGGGTTCCTGAAGAAGTACATTTTGCTCTGTCCTTTCTTATAAATAGCATCAGTGTTGCATCTTCAGTCCAGTTTGTTGTCCAGGTGAAGACCAAGGTATTTATACTCCTCCACCACCATCTCCCATGATGGAAAACTAGTTGATATAACCCTGGCTCTCCCAAATCCACCATCATCTCTTTTGTCTTATTTACATTCAAGGTGAGATGATTGCTCCCACACCATACCACAAAACGGTCCACCAGTTCACTGTCCTCAGTCTCTTGTCCATCAATGATACACCCCACAACTGCAGAGTCATCTGAGTATTTCTGCAGATGACGACATCTGCTATCTGGAAAAAAAACAGCCAAAGTAAACTTTGGACTCATGTCCTTGTGGTCTCTTGCGATGCGTGTTTTTGTATCAATTCAGGGCACACATGAAGAACAATTTAGCTAGATTACAGACTTACAGTTGACATAATGGTGGAGGCCATCCAGGAAAGTAATGGTGGAAGAAAAAGTGAGAGAGTCTCTCATTAAGAGAGCAAACAACTACATATTGTTGAGCATTAAAAAAATGATTAAACCCCTAAGTGGAGCAAAAGGTTAGACATGTTACAGTTACACCACTAATTGTAGTCTAATCTCTTTTTCTTTCTTTCTTTTTCTTTCTTTTGTTTTTTTTTTTTTGTCTGGAGCTGCATAGGAAGTCATTAAAAAAAGTAAAACTAAAAAATGCACAATACTGCATTTATGTTACCTTATAAATACTTGCATTGGCATTCAACTTCCTATTTCCACTTTCAGGACACACTATGGGTTTGTTTCTTGTTGGAATAATTTTCTGCCTCCAGTTTGGTTCATAAATCCTGGACATCTATGTTTTTTCTCTATAGCACCCAGTTTAATAACTTTCTTCACTTCCTTGCCAGCTTTGCGCATCACCTGCAATCAGCATGAAACAAAACGAACCCACAGAGAAAGACTGTTTTCTATTCTCCCGTTCCCATCTGAAGCCACACATGGCCAGTTGAAACATGCTTGGAGGACGGTGGGGAAAACATAAAAGACTGACTAAGACCAAAGAGATTACAGGCTAACTGTGCGTGGGTGTGTGTGTGGGCAAACCTGCATGATGGGAATAACACACAGAGAAAATGGTTAAAACAGAGCTTCATTTCATTGGTACCCTGTCAGCTGCTACGTGAACCTCCTGAGAGCAACCCATTTTCTCTACAAAAAGTAAAAAACTATTTTGCCAGCTCTGAGCTGAGATCTGCTGAGACGGGAAGAATGGCGGGATGAGGGTTGAGGAGAAATTACTTTTAAGTTATCCTCAGCTGGTGTTATCTGAAACTCCTCAGGGTAATGAGGTGCTAAAGAGAGTATGTATCTGTTCTAAAACATAAAAACGGTGTGGTCTTCATTATAAGAAAAACACTATAAAAGCTTTCTATTTTAAGGGACTATACTGGCCTTATATTCTGAACACCACGCTCATAATTAAACAGATAAGATAAACTCTTAATGGCTCATAAGGACACATTTTTAATTTTTATTTTCAAATTTCTTCAGTATTCTCATTAACAGTTTTGTTAAACACTTCAGAACAAATCAGTGTTTGACTGTTTAGTACTGCTGCTCCAAAAGAGGAAACATTTTCCCATATTTGAACTTAAGATTTTATGTCAGAACTCAAATGACACTCTAGACATGAAGATGTTTAGCAAGTATAATCTTTCATCACTGTTCTGGTTTAGCATGCCAGCATGGGAATATTGAATAATTCACTCAAACAGCAAGGTACACCTAAGATTTATGGTGATGTAATCACTTTGCCGGATGCAAGCAGCAAAGGTGGTGATGAGAGACATGCGTGTGTAATGAATTTAACACCAGTGGCTGCATTTCAGTCTGAGACATTGCAAGGTGCCACTTTAAAGTACTTTGAGGAGCATATGGTGATGTATGGCAGCACCAGTTGCATATTGGTCCACAGAAAATACTTCCTGCCTCCATCTCATCACATAAGCAAACGAAAATGCTATTCTGGCTAAAAAAGAAATAAAGAAAAAAAAGGAGTCATTTACTTTTCTCTATCTGGGCTAATGTATTGCCAGTCCAAAATGATCGAGGATGGGAAGGACCCATTTCCTCTTTTTGGGTGTAGGATTAAATTTGATCATTGTTATGTTCATGTGATTCTGTGGCAGAACTCTGATATTGCACTTTTTTCCATAAATGTTACACATTAAAACTACACAGAATTCTGACCACAGATTATTAATTCTGTGATGCCAGAAATTGGATGTACCGCTGCACTTCAAGTCATAAATAAAGTAGACGTTTAACTTTTTTTAAACCCCATTTTATAGAGGAGTCACAAAGCTTTAATCAGATTTGATCAAACTTGAGTGGATTATTCAATAATGCCATTGTAATGTTGTGTTGACAACTGAAATTGCAGTTATTGTTCTACCTATTTGCTCAGAATCAGACCCGGTCTTGACTTGATCCTTCCCTGAGTGGCAGGAAAACCTGTGGTAAAGTACCCAATAAATGTTTTGACACACCCATGAAACGAATAACATGGAGTCCTATAGGTGTACAATGAAAAAGCAGATAACTGTGTATTATCAAGAATGCCTACAACATTCACTTTGTTAAATTTATCATGCAAAACAAAACTTTACTGCAAAATCTGAATATGCGAGTCTGTCCTGTCAAGACCAAATAATCCGGGATAATTCTTCAACTTTGTTGAGATTTCAGAGGTCTGGGTACCTTCTTGTGACAAAGGAGGGCTACACTACCACTGAGGATATGAGAGATGCTCATTGTATGGACCTACGTGTCAACTGAGCCACCGGCACACTCGGGACACAAGCTGTTTTTAGGTGCTCCAGACACCTGGAACATCTAACTGGATCTGCAGCCACACTGCAGACCAGCTGTCAACACCGCTCAGCTTGACAGTATCTCTTTGTGAAAGGTTTTAGATTGAACAAAAAAAGCAACATGGCCTTTATACTCTATTCTTTTTGTTCTCTCTGCCCAACAAGGCCCACATTTAATTCTTTTTGGTATCGGGCCATTAAATGGAATGATGAATTGTTATGTTTCATTATGAGACCTAAAGTAGTCTGTGGTGAGCAGCTGGCATGCAGGCATTATGGACTAGCTGTAGCATTACTTTATATGATGTGCCATCTAAAAAGCAACACCAGACTATAATCATTGCAGATAATTTCTCAAAAAATGTCATATTGATCTTGTCTCAGGACAATGTGCACATTATGTTCTGTTTCTCCTGCGGTGTAGATCAAATGGTCTCAATCTGCTTCATGGTCTCTACAGAAGCAGCACATCCTTGAAAAGCATGCGAGAAATGCTTTGTGTTAAATGCAATGTTTATGCACAAGGCCTGAATATGTGAAACATTCTTTGGTTTGTCCCATGCTGTACCTGCTGAAGAAAATCCCAGAAAGCCATATCCTGAGTGATGAGCAGCGAGCTCGGGGAAGCTTGTGGAACAGACATGCCTTTCTCATCACAGAGACAAAAGGAAAGTTTGCATGTTTAAAGGCTTGATGCAAGATGGTGATCAAATTAATGATGCTTTTGTTTTTCTTCAGTGTGTAGTTTGGCTAGAGTAATTAAAATGACATGAGATTTTGTGTTGAAAAACAGTGTCACATTTTTGGTGACTATACTGCACCATTTTGACTTTTTGAATGCCACATTCTGTGTATTTATTCTGGGATCACTTGTATTCTTCAGTAAAATTATTTGCACAGAAAACAATCAGCTCGTTTTAGGCTTAGCTCATTCAAGGAAATCGAGAATGGGATTTACTTGAGACAGATCTTTCCATTTGTTGAGCTTTTGTCAAAAGTCTTTTACTGGCACAGTTTTCAGCTGATATGAGTTATGTGACTGGCTAAGAGTTACACCTGCAAATATTATTTCTAGAAAACTGAAGCATTTACTTTGAGGAAATGTTGAAAATTTACAGATTTGATACTTTAGGACGATATCAGCAGATGTATAAACTGGCATGAAACTAGGACTTAAGGCTATCATCATTTCCACCTTAAATATAAGGAAGACCGCACAGCTGAAGAGAAGAAAGGGGACTTTCCAAAAATATGTTGTTGTTTTTTTTGTCATGAAAGGTCAAAGCCAATTGTAATAAAAAATGTTCTGACTGAAAAATGTAATGGTGTCAATGGCAGTTTGTTTACAATTCATGCAGTAGGCTAAAGCGTTACTGGATATACTAAAATGAAAAACTTTCATTTTAAACCAAAAAAACCAAAGCATTTTGGTTAGTTTAAAAAAGGTAAACACATGCCAGTTTATTATGTCAGACTCATTTAACAGCTTCCTCCTGTTTTTGTATTCCCACTTGACACAAGACAACAATTACTTGCTTTCATGTTGCCTTTTATCTGTTCTGACTCTTTTTTTCACTTTTTTGCTGCTCTGTAAAATAGCACTGATCCTCCATCTGATTCATCAGCAAGCCAAATAATCAGGAGAAACGGCAGCCATGGTATCTAGGTTGGAACAAACAGAATAAAAACATAAAATGGAATTGATTTATATTCTCACATGAATCTGAAAAAAGAAAGGATTTGTCCCTGAATGGATAATGTTTATTCAGTTTAATGAATAATTACTGGCAGTGCTGTTGTTTGGTGATTAGCAATGTCACCTCACAGCAAAGAGCTTCTAGGTTTGAAAATTAAGGTTTTTTCTGTGTAGACTGGCTTCTGCCTACAATCTAAAAACATGCACGTCAGACTGACCAGTGATTCTAAAACTCTGCATTGGAGAGAGTGCACATTGTTGGTTTTTTCACTTTGTGTGGCCCTGTGATGGACTGATGACCTCTTGTCTGATAACAGCTGGGTTAAACTCTAACCTTCTCAACAGCCCCAAACAGAATGACAAGGGTGTAGGAAATGCATGAATATGTGATCTTAAATACTTTTTTTAAAAATGTGTTTTCATGATGAATGTTTTTTTAAACTGGATTATTCCATTCGGTTTAGAGTTTAGGTGCCCATGTGTTTTATGAACCTTCATGTTGGATTAGAAACACTGACTCCATGAAACAACATTATCACAAAAAATATTGTTAAGAAATGTGTAGTAGGTTGGGATTAGATGGATTTTGTCCCATCATGTTTAAATTATACACCATTGCAACAAAAATTTAACACGACCAAGTACATTATTTTGTTATGTAATTAAATAATGTCAGAAAGATATTGTAATGTTTAAATAGTGGTGATGAACAGTGGCTTTTCTTTAAAGACTGGACAGCTAGAGAATGTACCTCATTTCCTTCACTCTGCCTTTAATGAGTGACAGCCACAAACCAACAACCATTGAAAGTCATTATTTAAAAAAAAGTAAAATAAGAGTTGCCGCCTGTTACAGGTTAACAGCAAAGCAATAATTAACAGTAATCTTGAATGATTATTGCCCTGGTTAAGTATGTTAAAGCTGGAATTTCATTTTTTCCATACTGAACCAGTTATAAGTAAAGCTTTGAGTTCAGGTACAGCTCAGGGTAAATTTAATATAAAGAATGTAGCATTTATCATCTTTTTGCATGGATTTAAAAAATATGCGTTATAGACTATTTTTTCCTGCTGGGTTTATGCATGACATAATATAATTTCTAGAAACTGAATGTGGAAAGAATTTGGGCCAGGAAGCATAAAATCCTCCGATCAATTCTGCTCTTCATCTTTAGGCTGAATGTGCAAGACATCGTAATTACATCTCACCGTTGTAAGGCCTTTCCCCTGCTTTTAGGCAGCTCGTATTATGACAGAAAATCTAGTCAAGGTGCTGTAGAAGCTTGGCTCGCGCTGCTGATCATAAAGGTGAGACAGCACCCACACAAGGAGTCACGTCATGCTTTTAGTGGATGATTAGTGTAAGATCCTCAGTGTGATGGCAGATGGAGGGCAGCAGTGATTCAGATGCCATAAATCAGGCAAAAGTGGCCCTGACTTTCTCATCTTCCAAACACAGAGAAACACAAAAACACAGCTTTTGATGCCCTCGAGGCTGCACTGCTGACAGAGACAGAAGAGATGGCTTTTACCTCACTTTCCTTGTCCATATTTATGCAGCTTCCCACTCTTTCAGTGACATTTGCTGAGATCAAGGGTCCCTGTAGAAACTAGAAGCTGTACATCAACGATGGGTTAAACTTATCTTGTTCTTCAATCCACTCCTGGTTTGTCTGTGTCTGAACCATGTAGATATGCCTGGGTAGAGTTTCTTTTCTAATAGAGCAAAGATGGAACAATTGACTGAAAAAAAGATTCTCACTCTTAGACTATTCGTATTGTGATGCAAGTTTTAGAAGAGGTACTTACTGGAGTGGTTATGACTGTGTGCGTGTGCTGCTTTGACTTTTTGAACATCTTTTATTGAACGCTGTGCACTGCTGTTTCTTTTAATCTGAAGCTCTGCTTGAAGAATAATGACTGCTGCAGGAAACGGCCTGAGCTAATGTCACCACCAAGAGCAATTCTCTATAATTTGTTGTCAAAATTGAGCTTGTCCTATAACAGCTACGTTGTCCTTTGCAGTATAACATCTACACTTTAATACAGAAAAAAAGACATTTCAACAGTCTGTCACACTGGCTGTAGGAGGAATTTAAGCCTGCATTACATCCTGTTGTTCCAGCATAGGGTCATGTGGTCTGTCTCACATACACACACACACCCACAAAGCTATAGCACCCTAAAATGCACATATTAACAAACATAATCAGACGAGAGTGCTTTCCTCAGAGTATGTCAATGTTGGTTGGATGGAGGGATAAACGGTAAACTCTTTCCACTTATTTAATCCTATGCTAGCATTTATCCCACTGGGATTCTTTCTCAGGAACAGGAGCAGAAAAAGGACGAGAGTGTGATATAAGCTGTACCTATGGTGAAAAACAGAACTGCAAATTCTTGAGAGTCAGCATTTCCATTCATCCCTGTTTTCCCTGCATTAATCAGAGCTCCTGAAGGATGCCAGATACCTGCTGTGGGGTTATTTACCCCAAGTTTATAGTTGTGAGTGCTTGATTTTGTGTTGATTTTGTCAGCCAGTATATGGCCTGATTTAAATTTGTAGTATAATTTATAAAGATTCGTTTTAATCGCTCCAGACAATTTGTTGACCAAAAGAAAGTGAGGATTAAGCTGCTGTACTTACAGCAACGGCAACCTTCCACATTTAAGGTTGAACCGAACAAATCCTCATTGATCAGGCGCCAGTAGATCAGACAGACAGAACCCAGGAGCGCTAACAGTTACACCCATGAAGATGTGCAAGTTGGAGCTTTTCTGGCTCTCGGCTATTGGCAGCCAAATTCATTCGTTTGAAGCAGTTTCTGATTGAAGAACAGATGCAGAGCTTTTTTTTTTTCTCATCATGACTGTTATGCTGATGGTGAGCTTTTTAAAAGCTTCATTTCCTAACAGTCGAGAGCCTCTAACACAAAAGATTTGTCATGTTGTCATCTTTACAGATAAAGATGACAACAAGAAAAACTTGTTTCCGGTTCATGGCAACCACATACCATTGGGTTTTCATTTTGGTCACAATGAATTATATGCTTGTTGAAAGATTAAACTTGCACTTGGGAGCCTATCACTTCATCTCTCGTGGCAAATTAGAACATAACACACAACAAACCAATACAGAAGTCCTTAAATCATGGCATGCATGCGTTTATTTCCTTTAACCCATTCATCCTCTTTTGTTAGACTGGTCTACATGCTGAACTCAGGGATTCCATAAAAATGTATCTCTTGGTGATGTCCTTGAGGTGAGTCGGGATGAGGCACCACAAGGTTTCGTGACCACAGACGTTAGAGCAGCAGGTTTGTTTTCGTTACGTCCTGTGATCTTCGCAGGACTGGGCCAGTGGCTGAGGTCTTGCAGCAGGCGGGCACATGGCAGGTCTCCAGTGAGATGTTAAAAATGTCAGCGAACACCAGAGACAGCTGACTGGCACACTGCTTCAGGGCAGAGGGGGAGACAGTTTATGGTCATAAATAGGGAGGGTTGAATTTTGCATTCACTGCAGCAAAGTTATTCAGAATTCGAGGAAATTCTGGTTTGGCATACATGCATCTCTTCTTTTAGTGCTCAGCGCAGATGTTATGACAAGGAAGGTTGAATTACGAACAAAAATAATGTATTGTGGGTGATCATTTTTGAGCCACCTTCAACAGAAAAATTAACCCTTTAAGAGGAAAAAAAGGAAGGTCCGAGCCACCTCCGTCTTCCTTTATCAAACCTTGGACAAAAGGCTCTTGCAGACGTCTGGCATTATCAAGACCTGAGGAAAGATGAAAGGAGCAGAGGATAGGCAGCAAGCAACTCAGGCTGTCTGCAACACTTCTACGCACACATACACACATCAACGGCCACTAACTGTACCCAGCCTTTTTATCACTGAGATCTGAAAACTAGAACAGTGTAAAAAGGCCCAGGAGCTTCCTTTGTTCTTGTTGTGGCTCAAAGGCTTGTCTTTGACGTGTTACCTTCCCTTTCCTGCTGCAGACAAACAAGAACACACTGTTGTACTCTGTGTTTGAACCATTTGACTTCTTTACTGTGAGGTTCACAAGGTTCTCTTTCTTTTCTTTAATTAATCGCTCCCATTAACTCACTCACTCTTGTTTTTTCTGATTCTTTTAATTCTTCCATTCCTTCTGATGATTTGTCACAGCAATAGTGTTTTTATTTTTCATGTGTGTTGTTTTAAAATAGCTTTTTTCCACATGGAAACGTGAACATTCCCGTGAGTCTGGACGTGTGTGCTTGTGTCCTGTGCGTAGTGATGATCTCATTTAAATCTGGATCACATGCAAGAGTCTGTGCATCTGTCACAGATAAAACCAGCTCGGTGCAAAATGTGCAGAAGAATCATCAGCTTATTCATCCATCCACCACGACGTGATAGACATCTGTCTTTACACTCACCGTGTGTGTGTACAAAAGCTAAAACACATATGCTGTATATGCAGCTTTGATAAATATGGGAATTCTTCACCAGCAGCACACAGAGCTCTTTTTCTGTCGACATTCCTGAAAGTGTGCTAAAAATGATTGTATTCAGTACTGTTTCTTGAAAGGGTTCACTTATACTTGCTCCAGAAATCTCTGTTAAACAGGAGCAGATTTCTTTTTGGAAAAATTGTATTTTGTACTAAAAAGCAGTATTCTGCTTCTTATGATCCCTCCCTCATATTAACTCACATCAGTAGAATACTAGAGATGGTAGAGTAACTCTTCCTCCTGCCCAGTGAGTCTGTCTGATGAATAACATGTTCTTTTCTGGTAATAAAACACCATCTTAAAATGAAACACAGAGGTCTTAGGAAATCAGATTGCCTGTGTAATTTAAAGCATGCTCGTCCAGCCATACATCACTGCAAATTAAGCTATTAGGAGCAGAATTTGACTTCAGATGGCATCTACTTAGTTTGCTGATGATATCTTTTGAGTCATTTTCTGGCTATTCTTTTTCTCTGCTTTCTGCACAGAGAGGATAAACCAGCACACAGCTAGTAATCTTTTTAAAAGATTTTTGATTTTAGATCTTTTTTAGAAAAGATCTAAGATTTTGCTTGACCTGTAACAGCGCTTTTATTTAAATTGCACAGTTGAACTATTGTTAAATATATGGCATCATCATCATATATACAGTATATTGTGTAGAGTGTGTGATGCAGTTTCACATCATGATGCCGTCATGATGCTGTAGGCATATATATGTGTATATCTATTTATCTATCTATCTATCTATCTATCTATATATATATATATATATATATATATATATATATATATATATATATATATAT
>JAOWBL010013703.1:0-38078 GCA_028564865.1 Zenarchopterus dispar | reverse complement strand
AGATAGATAGATAGATAGATAGATAGATAGATAGATAGATAGATAGATAGATAGATAGATAGATAGATAGATATGTTGACATGTATAAATGTTGCCAGCCTGAAACTGTCTATGCTGGCAGATAACAGCTGGAGAAACCAGTATTTCTTGAGACTGTAGGCTGTCGGGCTAATAGCATACAGCTAAGGAAGTTAGGATGACTGACAGTTCCTTTCAAAAGGAAAGGATGTAGCTCGTCATTCTATCCCCCAAAAAAATGAAATGATCTTTTGGTTTGGCCAAGTGCCACTGGGTGTAATAAACATTGTAGCCTCCAGGTGTCACTAATGGGATCTCAGAGTCTTAGTCATGTTTATGTCAAGTTCCATTCTTTTTTGTTCCATCTGTCTGCCTTTCTTAAATACACTCTACTTCAGTGGTTTCATTGAGGACCTGAGGCATTACAGAACATGACCCGCTGTGAAGACAGAGTTCTTCAGAGTGGAAGTGCTGTGAAAGCCTTGTGGCAGTGCATGCAATTAACAATGCACACACACACACACGCCCATACACACCACAACTCCTAAGTACAGTGTATCTTCTCAACTGTCTTTTTGTAAGAAAGAGTGTTTGGTGGAGAAGAGTGCAGGTTGGGCAAAGTGGCGCCAGGCAGCTGGAAGAAAACCTTTTATTCACATATACATACAAAATCTCACAGGAGCACACTGAGTCATCAGTAGGCGAAGAATGGAGGTGATGGACAGGCAGACAAAATGAGGTAAAGGTAATCCTATTCAAGAGAGATGACAGATACAGTCATTATGTATGCATGTGTGTGTGTGTGTGTGTGTGTGTGTGTGTGTGTGTGTGTGTGTGTGTGTGTGTGTGTGTGTGTGTGTGTGTGTTTTGCAGTGCATGCCAGTCAGAGGGAAAATGAATCTCGAATGGCATGACTGCTGGGAAACATCAGCGTCAGGTGAGTATATACATGTTTCTTAAGGTTTGTGTCTGTGCACGCACTGCTGTGTGCTGAGGTAGTCAGAAAATCACAATAAGCCCAAGTTGGATAGGAGGTCAACAAGAGGTACACAGTTCAAAAGTTCAAGTCAAAAAACAAAAGCAAAAAAAAAAAAAGAAAACCTGAGCAGCAGTCAGCCTTTCAGCTTGTTAGTATTAAGCTTTTCCACTTCAACTATGACGCCTCTCTAAAAACAAAAGAAAAATGTATCTAATCATTTATAGATAAATCTATTCTAATCAATAGATCTAGCTTGGTGAACTGGACAAGTCGAAGAAATCGACTTCAGCAGCATTATCTGGGTGTGTTACTGCAACTCTGAGAAGATTGTCCAGTTAGATTTCAAGAAGATGTTTACAAGCATCTCAAAGATGGACAATTGCAATCATTCAGTTTTTTAAATGTCACATAAACACACCAACAGATATATTTACTTATAATGAGATTTCCTTTCACAACATATTTTCCCACATGAAATTTTCTGAGTAATTTCCACAGCTGACCATGTAAGAATATAAATGTCAAAAAATAATTGGATAATTATTTTCAGACAATAAATATAAATGCCTTGGACGTCATACAGAAATTACTCAGTCATTTAACTAGTAATAACTGGAAAATTACAAAGCGAGACCATGAGTGAAAACACTTGCAGGTCCTGTGAAATATTGATGTCGTGCTGAAGAACACAAAGTTAAGATTGGAAATATGTTCTAAATGAAGTACTTTAGTAGTATTTATTAGCATTTACTATCAGAACTATTTATTAACTACCTGGGCTTTTAAAGTGCCAGTGTCCATGGTATACACAATTGTGTCTGTTTCTGTCTCTTTTTCGTCTCCTTTTTAGGTTTTCAAATATCTTTTTTTAAGGAATTAAAATTTTATTTTTATTGTACTTCTTCACCCCAAGGACATATTAAAATTTTGAGGATACCAGGATGTCAAGTCAGCAGCCAAATAGTTGAAAATGTATTACAGCATCTGCAAGAAAGACAGAAAAAGGACGAAAGACCCGGGGAGACGGAAAGATGAATGGAGGCTCTTCTAAGCAGATGTGTAAACGTCATTAGAGTAGGTAATGGAGAGAGAAGGTGGGAAATGGTAGGAAACTTACTCCCGCGGAGATATTTACCCAACGCCAAAAGCAGAAACACAAACACAGCACCAAATGATCAAGACAGAGTGGCAATAAGAGTCTGGGAGGTTTGGTGGAAAGCAGGTAATCATGTCTTGATTGAGGTGGGAAATTGTTGGAAAACAGAAACACTTTGTTAAGCCTGTAAAGTATCTTAACAATCCAGTATTTCCACATTTAGATGGCATTCCTTCTTTCTTAAAAAAGACGACAGGATTCCATTAAACCTGCAATGATTTCCTCCTGTCACTCCAGTTCAGCTAACAGACGTGATCTGGGCAAGTGTTTCACCAAAAACAGAGTGTATCAGCCCTGCAGCAGCGCTGGAGGACAGGAAAGACAACACCTCCAAACCAGCAGAACAATCGCTGGCCGACTTCAAGGAGGATATCTGTGGGGATGTGCCTCTCCCCTGTCACACCAAAGGTGACTCGTGTCCCCCTGATTGTCATCCTGTCTATGCTGGAGATTTTGTGCCCTGGTGTTTGCTCCTCACCTCCTGACCACAAGCACAACGTTTCACACAAAATTAAACATGACATCCATATGTGTTCAGACACACAGACAAAAAACACATAAAAGCTAAAACACATAAAAACCAACTATTATATATATATATCCTCCTGAGACCCAGCCTACACATTTTGTCCTCTGTAGTGGACGTTGGTTTTTTGGTTCACATATTTTGACTCATTTGAGCTACCTTACCAAGCCCTGATATGCTTCACAGAGGACATCCCGACCTTTCAAATGATATCTCATGTGTTTGGGTGGGATAAGAGGAAGTTTGTTTTTATCATGATACAAAATGTGAAATTACAGCAAAACACACATGCCAGACACACAACACATGCTGTTGTGATATTGTTTTGTTTACCTATGGTAATCATATATTTTCTTGTTTAGGAACATGTCAGGAATTATAATTTGGTGTCAGTCTATTTTGATTTTGAAGTCTCATCATTTATTACAGAGGAATTATACTTTCGATTATTCTAAGATCTAAAGTAACATTTTTTTTTATAAATTTCTAAATTGTGAATTGTTGTTTTATCTCCAAACGGCCAGGAAATCCCAAAAGAAAGTGATATTGAAAGAGACTTTTTTTCTTTGGGTCTCAGAAGGATATAAATGCTAACACTGTGCATCATTCATGAAATCCATATAAACCCTGAACTACGCCTATCATATTTAATCATTTTGTAAGCATCAATAAATCTGACAATGTGTTTTCTCTGGACTTCCCTAACATCTGTGATTATCTGCAGAAAACACAAAACAAATCTCTGAGCTGGTAGCAGCAATACTACAAGCTGTGAAAACAATAAGGCAAACTTGTGAGTAAACAGTTGGGAGTTTACACATTTAACAGATTTGGACAGCAAATCATCATTCATTTGAAGTTGTGCGCTTGGACAAATAACGGACAGATTGCATGTCCAAACATTTAACTCTTTCAGCTCAGATTTAAGAGTCTTTCCAACAACAAAGGCATTTTAAAATTCAAGTGTGTAATGTATAAATGTATGAAAGAATCCACGGCAGAAACAGGAAGCAGTTTCTTAAAACTTGTCAGATGCACGGACAGACTCTGGCAAAATGAAAGGTCACAATCAACATCCCTAAGACTCCTCAGTACTCTTATTTACCCGTCACACACTCACACACATGCTGTCCATCACCTCTCAGATGAGGCCATGACACCTTGGACATTTCTCTGCGGGCACTACCTCCCTTTGCCTATCTCTCTCCCTGACAGGTTGACATGGCACAGAGTGGTCACACATCGATGCCAGTTGGACCAGGATGTTTGTTCTCCTCTGTGTGACCTCAGAGATGGACGTGGCTGTCGTGTCTCTGCTCTCCGCTTCCTGGATTCTTTAACTACAGTATAACTACGAGTCCCTTTCATTATACGGGATAACGTATTTATATTAATAAATCTAGACATCAATATATTATATTTATTCATTGTTTATATAGTTATTCATATTTATTTAATATTGCCTATATCACCCAGTATATTAAAATAACAATATTTTAATACTGTCTCTACAAGTCAGTAGCAAGAAAGATCAGTAACTTCTCACTTGCAGCCTTATTTTGGAAAAATAGGTTTGCAAAAAAAAGTGAAAAATAAGTATTGGCAATAGTAGATGATTATATGTTCAAATATGTTCAAATCACTATATTGATATGGGATCATCCATGTTTACATCATGCATCTTAGGTTAGAGAAATTACCAAAATTCTGCTGTCTTATTGTTTATGGATAGATTTTGACAATAATATGTCAAGTAAGATTGAGTAAAAAAAAACTATATAATTGTGTGATGGAGATAACGCTGGAAGGTTAATTTCATGAAAGTGAGCACAAAGTGAAACAGAAGCACTGTGTGACTAGAGAATTTAATGGCATCTGGACTCGATGCTGTCACGAGATGGTCTGTAGTAACGACAAGTATGCAAAATAAACGAGCATTTAAGGTTTTGATGCCATTTTTAAGGCCACAGCAACATAAGGTATTGTAACTGACCTACTGGCCTTTGTTAAGCATGCTTTCCAGATATATTTTATGAAACTCAGGGAAGGTCCTTCCTGTCAGCATTGAGTCCTATGTCACCTGCAGTAACGTGGTCATTGAAGCTGCTGCTAAAATCTGGAATCAGTGGAAAAGAAACATAAAGACAACTGTGTGTAAGTCGGTGCACATCCACACAAGCAAACAAACACCAACATTTGGCTATTTCCCACCTGTCTGAGAGTCCAAACACCCAGTCATGCGTAAAAACAGCACAGCCTGGTCCAACACTCATCCTCGGAGAGTTGTCTTTATGAAACAAAAAAGACAGACAAACACACACACTCACATATACACACTTCTACTGTCAACGCTGAGTTCTCTTTGCTACCAAGAACTTCATTCTTTACTTTCATTTTAATCACATAAACAGAGTTTCATGCTTTCTCTCTCTCACTCTCTCAAACATCGAGGGAAATCCTACGTTTTTGTACTGTTTCTCTGTCTTCAGGACAGTTGCAGAGCTCTGTGTGAATGTCTTGTCAGATCCTGAATCCTCTTTCCATTGAGTCTCACGGTTACAAGTAGCACAGGGCTAGCACTGGTCCAGCACTGGTCCAGCACCGGTCCAGCACTGGTCCAGCCCAGGGCCAGCACTGGTCCAGCCCAGGGCCAGCACTGGTCCAGCCCAGGGCCAGCACTGGTCCAGCCCAGGGCCAGCCCAGGGCCAGCACTGGTCCACATGGTAAACACATTAATGTGTTTACCGCCTTGCCTTAACTATATTTTACATGAGTTTCACAGTTTTAATGTGAGTATTTGAAGACCAACTTGAACTTCTGTTTGTCTAACATATTTCTTCTCCTTTTGTATTTACTATGATTTTTTTGTAAAATAAACAAATAGTCATCCTCATTTCAACCTGACTAGGACTTGAAAGATTAGCAGTCAAAACAATATATTGCATTAAGTCATCCCTTGGGAGGGTTAAAACTATTTGACAAAGAGTGAAGTTATTTTGACATATTTGTAACTTAACTGAATGCACAAACTGTTGTGAATGTTTACTCAGTGATTAATTTAGCTTAAGCAGAAATTAAACAAATGCCACGTTTTTGAAGTCAGACAGTTGTCAGTGCAGTTTCCCAACTCGATCACAGATAGTGTGCAGATACATTGGTGTGACCACAGTTGCAAATTTCCCACCACATTCTCTTTAGTGTACAACAGCCCCTTCACTTACCCACAGCTCCCCCCCCCACCCACCCACTATCCCATACAGGCTTAATGTTGCCTGGGCGAGCCAATCCCACCGGCCCACCGTCGGCACGGCAACGAGCACTATCCTGGCTAACATCTGCTGCACGACCCGGGGCCACTCAGAATGGGCTTTAATCCCCACACAGCCGTGTTGTGGGGGGAAAACATTTTTTTTTTTTTTTTCCTTTTTAGACAGAGCAGACAAACAGGGACGAGTGATGTTGTTGGTAACCTGCAGGCGGACGGCCTCTTGGAAGGAGCTGGAATGTTGTCGGTTTCGTGGCCCCCAATTGTGCCACGGCCCATTATGGCTGTGCAAAGGGGTGTGACTGCCAGTATCGGCTGCGAGTTGCCATCACTGATCCAGTTGGATGGATTTGTGTTTTAAAGTTGAAGAAAGGTGGTGTGAGAGGGTTAGTTGGAGTAGGACAGGGGGAGTTTTGTTTTGTTTTTTTTTTTCAGCCAGTGCTGTTATGCTAAAACAACAGTTGGACAGATAAAAAAAAGAAAAAAATAATAATAATGATAACCATGTTCCACCCTTACTGGACAAGTTTGCTGCCACACAGGTTGGCTGCAGATGCAAGATACTGTTGCTGCTGCACTTCAGTGAGCGTTGACTGTGCTGGTTGATGTCAAAAGCAAGAGAGAGAGCTTTCAGCTGCAGAAATGACAAAATATCAAGAGTCAACAGTTTGGTGCCCCCCTGTGGCCAAAGTTGAAGAAAGCAAAGAAACACACCTTGAGACACTTAGATACAGTTGGAATAAAAGTCATAACGCGACATGCAAACAACTCAAGACTCTCTGAAACAAATCAGGCAGGAACCTTCATAAAGATCTTTGATGATGACATGCAGAGGAAATGAAGACACAAGCCCATCAATCTGTCCATCAACCACTATGAAATATGTATTCCTCTTAATATGGAGTTTGATTCCATCAACCCCATTTCACGGACCATTTCCCTATGCAAACACCTCTGGGGAAAAGATCAAGAGAGAACTGCAAGTAAGCACCGAGGAAGATACACAATGAGGTTGTGTGCACACTTTGAAATTTAATTGAATATTTCTGCATCAGTGCCAAGATGCCAGTTAGCGTGTTTGTAGAGGTCTGTGTTCGTTATGATTGAAAGCTCGGTTGTGTTTTTTTTTTTTTCTCCCCCCACAGCCTGCCAGCACTTGGCTATAAACAAAGTCCTTCTTCACTTTCAATCACAGGCAGTGAGAGGTAGACGGTCCATCAGGGTAGACTAGAAATACTTGCATTCCCCCAGACCGTGCCCCAAAAATGCCACAATAATTTCACAAAAATAACTTGAATAGATCTGCAGTCTACATCTGTAAGCAGTGAGTTCACGATATCTCAGCTCAGAAAGCTATCCAGCCAAAAACCTTTAGATCAATCTAAATATCTAACACACACACATATGTATATATAAACCACTTTTTTCTCTTTCCATCCATTCGTCAACACACAAAATGATCATTAAAGGTGGACGAATCCTTCACATGTAAAGAATGTAAGGTCAGAAGTGCCAGGTGGTTTAACTTAGTTACCTGATTTCAGTTAATGACAACTGTCTAGTCATACTACCAGTTCTTAAAGGCGAAATGTATTTCTGAAATATTTTCAGCACAAACCCATCAACAACTGTCTCCAAAGGCTTAGTAAGGTGACATCATGGTCGAACTGGTTAACTGCAGCCATATACTGACACCTGCTGAACTAAGATCATTACTGCAAATAACAGCAAAGAGGGCATGTACGCTCATTTTAAACCACTACCATCTATATTACACCACAGACAAAGTATAAAATCATCTTTGCCATGTCATCTAAAGCTTAATCAACTGATCAAAAGCATTGTAGGGACACTTCCAAGACAGAGATATAAAAAAAATAAATAAAGTGGGCAAGTGATGCAGAAGTAGAATATGATGAGCGATAGTGGTGAGGACGGTGTAATTATCTGCTGGGTTTGTGTTATGTCACATGTGTGTGAATGCGAGCTGCTATCTCTCTGTGTCTGCTGACACTCTGTGAGGGCTATTTGCTCGAGCAAGGCAGATAAGAGGTTGATACTAAGACCAGTGGGTGCTCCGGCTATCTGCCTCCCAGCCACAAACGTAACAGGGTCACTCAGGTGTACTCTACAGGGAGAAGTGGAGGAGCAGAATATGAGGAGATAAAGTAGGAGAGGACAGAAAGGGTGGAGAGTTAGGTGATGTGATGAAGGAGCAAAAAGAGAAGGGGATGCAGTTGACAAAGGACATGCTGTCGCACACATCAAGATTTTCACAGCTCAGAGCTTGAGAGGGAATGCAGCCTTTATATGTGCACATGTATGTGCAAAACCCCAGTATTGCTCAGCTGCAGGTATGCTTACACCTTACACTCCAAAACTAATCATGAACAAGTGTATGGTTTAGGATTAGCGGACGTGTAAACTTGGGGCTCAAGGTTTTGTCTAATGGGTGGGATAAAATCTGTTTTTTTTTTCTTTTTCTAGCACACATACAAAAGATCAGGTCAGCGTGCAAACTGGCACCAGATGCTATCATATGTCCCACACTGGCTCGGTTTTGTTCTGATTTCTTTTTTTCAAAGACAAAAGTGGCTAATCCCCTCATGTCAACCTGACTGTGGAGACCGCCAAAGAAGAAAATAAACACTTGAGCCTGACTTGTTAAGCAATAGCTGCAAGAACAAAAGACTCTTTCAAACATGCACAGTCACAATTGTAACATGTCATTTTCACAAAACCTAGAGGACTGATCATCCAGAGTCCCATGCAAAGTGTACCACAATGCAAAACCAGTGTGTGACCAAAAGAGAGAGAGAGAGAGAAAAAAAATCAGCATACGTAAAGAACTATGTTTAGCAGCAATAACTTGCAGGTTTTTTTCAGTAATGTGTCACTGGTTTCTCACGTTGGTTCACTGTTCCACACGAAGCTGCTTCAGTTTATTGAGAATTTGTTTAAGCACAAATCTCTTAACATCCTCTTAATATTCATATACAACAATGAGTTTTATAGTTTTATAGCCTGTTTATGAAAATAAGACTCCAGAGGTTGTTTCTATCTTTCCCTTTGACTGGATGAACTCACATTTCTCAGCTGATGGCTCCTTTAATACTTAACAAGGTTGCTCGTGTTATTTTTAGACACATTTGCTCCACCTGTGGAAACTGCAGTCTTGCATAATGACCTTGTCACAGTTTTCCAGGTGGGATTTTCTAACCTGAAATAACCTGAAATAATGCCAGTCCAACAGTGACTGCTTCTGCACCCAGAGACTCAAAATAGGACGTTTCAAGACGGTATTGTATACCTTTACATGACGGCTTTTAGAAGGACAAAGAAACATTGGGATCCTGTTTATAAAAAAAAAAGTGTCATGGTGTCAAATGGTGTACAGAGACAAATATTCATACTGGTATCGGTATCAGGACAGTTCTAGAGGCAGCTTTGAAACCCCTACCCACTCTGTTGTGTACTTTTCAGGCGGGACCAGCCAATATGAGTTTTCAGGGTTAATGCCGACAACAATTATTGGTAATGAAAAAAGCCAATATTTGAAACCCGTAAGTCTTTGCAACAAAAACCTAAATCTAATCCAAAATGTACAAAAACTCAAACTCCCACACAGAACTTTGTTGAAATCTCTTAAAAGAGACAAGGAATTTTTTTTTTTTTTTGCACATCCCAGTAAGAATCTTTTCACTGATAGACTCCACCTTTTTCAGAAATGGCCTTATAACACTCCCACATTCTTGTCTCATACCAACACTTAAAAAAAGCACAAGCCCACGTCACTGAGAGGGATAAACACCTGTTAGTTAGTCAGTTACCTGTTAGTGAGAGGGGGGCTGTCAGGATGTAGCCGCTGCTCCAAACAGGGGGGGATCAGTCCTTCAAGCGCATCGACTTTTGAGATGAGACACATCTGTGTGAGCACCCCATCACACTGGAAAATGGAAACACAAAAACTTGTTTTTTCAGGCTTTCCAGATTATACTAGACAAGTTATTATTGTCAACCACATCCAGTGTAACATTCTCATCTTATGCTTACATATAGCTTTTTCCATCAGTTTTTTTGTCTTGTGTCATCTTTTCATAGTAGCACTAAGATCAAACTACTTTTAGTAAACTCAAATGGAAACTGTCACCATGTTGAAACATTTATGACTAGAACAAACACCCACATTGGCTCTCTGTGTTGGGGCTGTATATAAGTAATTCTGTGTTCACTAAGGTGAAAAGGTTAAAGTGGGAAAGTACTGAGAGAGGTTTTGGGGCAAGTTACTGAATGAATAACTGTGTAAAGTGAAAGGTCAAAGTAGGTCAAAGTGAAAAGTTATTTTAAAAAGGCGGTGTAAAGTGGGCGTCTATATCTATGACCCTATGTCTATGCTCTGTATGCGTGAGATTTTCATCGGATAGGAGAAAGCTGACAGAATGCTGTTAAGCTGCCATCTACTCCTTGCACAAGTAATAATTATTTAACTAATCTCTCTCTTGTCCTTCTTTTCTCCCCACTGTATAGTTGGAGTGCTGAGTTAGAATTTTTCCAACATTATGTTTTATACTTAGCAAGACCAGACAAAAACAGGAAGTGCCTGCTTTAATATGCCTTAACTCGTGTTATAAGCCACAGTTACCTCTTGCCTCGACTGCTGAAATGCTCTTCTCTTAAATCTTCCATCATGAACAGCGAAAGCCTTACAAATGGCTGAGGATGCGATAGGGCAACTGGTGTTCGGTCAACCAAAATGGGAACATGTTACACCACTCCTTCCTGAACTCCACAGGCTACCCATGGCTGCTCAAGTCAAATTCAAGCCACTAATACCTGCAGGATCTGCACCCAGCTACCTAAACTCAGTCATACAAGCTTTATCTCCTCCCTGGACACTGCACTACACTCAGAACTGTTGTCTGGTACTGTTATCCCCATGCATAAAGCATTTTCAATCCAGACTGTTTTCATTGGCATCTCCATAATGATAGAAGGAGCTATCAGAGCAGGGCTGTCACTCCCTACTGAGGCCCCAGTTCAACAATTTCTTGAAGGCTCATCTCTTTAGAGAACACTTGCTCTTCAAACACACCTAATCTGCACTTACTTTGCACTTCTTTACTTGTTCTCCATGTACTCTATCATATATACACAATAAATACATATTTGCTTATGCCAGGGTTTCTTACTGCATTGAAGCTTACATGCTGTTCAATGCTCGTAAGTCATTTTGGGAAAAAGTCATCTGTTAAATGACTAAATGTATATTTTTGTTCATTGTGAATTATCTGACTTTGGACAATAATTTTTCTTTTTTTAATGCTTATTTTAGCGACCCTATTGACCGACTCCCTGTACTCCTTCTCATCACATCATACTCCCTTGAAACCAAACGTATCTTAAACGTACTGGCGCCATCTTCTATCAACCTCAGAGTATACACAGGTAGAAATGTTTGTTTTATATTACTCCTTTTCAACAATTACTCCTGTTAAACTACAGTTTTCTTTTGTATTCATAACTGTTATACCATTTCTAAACTTTAAATATACCTGTCTATGTATTGTTAAGAAGAAACTGTGGAAATTAAAGATGTTAACTGTCAAAATTTTTGGGGTTTTTTTATGTTCTTTTTGGATTATGTGAAAATTGTAAGATTTTTACTACTGGTTGTTTAAACCATAGATATATCGTCAAAATTTGAACAAGAAGGGCAAAAAGGCTAAGATTTGTTATTGTTTTTAGAGTTGTGTAGGTCCAAGAGGAATTGATTGCTTCTTCCTGTTTTATTACGAATGTGGCATAAAGTCAGTCATTAAAGAGAAAACAGCTACGAGATAAAAGATAAAAGTGTACACGCAATCTTATCTCAGATACTCATCAAACTGTTTTAATTTGCATAGATATGCAAAAAGTGACTGACTTCAGGTCAATAAAGAAGTAAAAATAGTTGATGAAGGAAGTCAAACCCTGCCAACTTTCTGACCTCATATCTGCCCCGAGAGATGGTTGCACTTGTTAGATTTATAAAAGTACCTTATCTTCATAATAATATTAACATCTAGTTTTCGATGATAATGAAAATTTAATGTTATCTATATTACAATACATTTGTAATTGATTCTATGCCTGACTACATTGCCATGTCATTTAAGTATAATCCTAAATACTGGCAATAAGCAATAAAAATTATGAAACAGACATGAGTACTTAGTTTCAGTCTAATGCCTGCCAGTGTTAGCTCTATGTCCTCTGCTGTGTTATCAAGTCATGTAATGAGACTTTAAAATATTCATGATGAGCTTACTTACACTAGAGGTGTATACAGTAGGGGACCATAATAGTTTATACCTAAAGGTAGAAAGAAATAGTGAGCCTCTCTTGCTGAACATGTGCATAAACAAATCTCAAAAAGCTCTGAGACCTTATAAAACTGAGGCTCAAAAAACTTTCAGCCTCAGATCTGGATTTGATAGATACATTGAGAAAAACTGGAAGGCAAGAAGTGAGACGGTTGTGTTTTCACCTTACCTGGGTTATATCATTAACGTAGTGCCGTATTGAATTTCAAAAGTGTCTTTTTAAAAAAAAGAAAAAGAAAAAAGCAAAACTCATTCTCGCTGTTTGGTAGTTTGTTAGGATTCAGATTTCACCCCTCGAGCCGCTGCTCACTCGAGCTAGTTAGCTGGTAATGTCCAACGTAAACATCCTTCTTTTCATTGATGATATTTATATTTATACAGTTTAATATTATACAGAAGGTTATGTTATACTAATAGTTATTATGAATATCTTTACACAAAAGGATCTGCAGTGTATCTTTCAGACGAGTAGCCAGGCTACAAACCGTGGTTACGACTAGCTAGCTGCTCTCAGTTGCTGGAATCTGGTTGCTAGGCAACCTCCACAAGCCGTCTGGTAAGGGCTAATGCTAACCAGTAAGCTCACTGGCGACACTGAAATAGCAACTGTCGCTCTAAATGTGGAAAATTAAACCTTTTTTTAATCAAAGCGAAGTTCGTGTATGTTGTTCACAGAATAAACTGTTGTGCCCATATACCGCTAACAACGGACTACAACTACCAGCGTGCCTAACATGTCACGTGACCATGAGGCGTCATGACGAACTGAGGGCTTAAATAGGAGTGACCTCCGCTTAGAGCCAGTAGTGTGGGTGTTCAAGCTCTTGTGTGGAAATGGTAAGTAAAAGCCAGCAAGCATATGCATTTTTTTAATAGTATAGTGAAATACTATTAGACCGTTGCATCCAAGAAGTAGTTCAAAAGAACCTGAGTAAAATTAACAATGCAAATTATGTGATTGGCTTCAGGAGATATGTTTATTTAGTTTAAAGTGTTCATATAACTTTTTTTTTTCTTTTTAAACAATTGGGTTCTGTTGTCTGCTGATTTAAAAAGATGGTTGAATAGTGAAGATAGTGATGAATATGATAACTTATCCAGCTTTTGTTATGTAATAGTAAGTTCCTAATGGAAAGCACAGGTCTATTTTTAAATTGACCCCCTGCTCTAGTAAATCCCTTTGACGAGAATAGACACCCAGCCCATGTGCATTGGATAATTTAACTGCCATAGCTGTGCTCATGATGAAATCAACATGAATTGTACAAATTACTAATGTCAGTCTTCTTTGTTGTTTTATCTTGCAGTCTGAGCCCATTAGAGTCCTGGTGACCGGCGCTGCTGGACAGATCGCCTATTCCTTGTTGTTCAGCATTGCCAAGGGAGATGTCTTTGGCAAAGATCAGGTAACACACTCAATTCGCTTATCTCATTAAGTAGCATTATAGCAGAGTGGTAAAACACGCAAAGGGTATTTGACAGTCACTAATAGTTGGGAATATTGTGAATATTCCAGTCACATCTGAGTAATAAGCAGATGTTGTCCCTCTGGGATTTGATCAGATTTCACTTGCTCATCCACGTGGCCTTGGTCGAGCCAGGATTGTCCTTGAAGTCAATGAAGTGGATCTTGTGCCCAGAGTCTTAGTCCATCTTTAAAACCACTTGATCCATTTGGCACATGCCGTTGTCAGTGGACCTTATGGCTTAGGAATTCACATGCTGTCCCAGAGACAGCTCAGTCTCCCACTGACATGGTCTCATACATGGGAATTGTAGGCTAAATATATCTGGTTCCAGTTCAGCATGTTTCATTCATTTTGTTGCATTATTATATTCACTTCTCCTTCCTCTGCCAGCCAATCATCTTGCTCCTTTTGGATATTGCACCCATGCTGCCAGTGCTGGAAGGCGTTGTCATGGAGCTGCAGGACTGTGCCCTCCCACTTCTGAGAGGTAAACATTTTAAACTGGCAAAATAACTTACATGTAATATTAGTAGTATAATAACACTTTTGTTAAGTGCTATATGTGCTGCTACTTTAAAACAGGCACTTTCTAGCTGGTAATCCCTTTGTGGATCGTTTATACTACACAGCCTGTTTTTGATAGATAAAAATTTCCAAGTAAGGACTTTGATTCATTGACACAAATATTAACATATAACAGAGTGTCTGGCTGTTGATTCTGTGATTATTGTGCTCTTTTGATATGACTTCTGGTCATAACTCAGTAAGAGAGTGTGTCACCATCACGCCGTAAGAGTTAACGTCTTATAAAGGAAGTTTTAAATTATACACCTTTGTAAGTTTTCTTGCAGTAGTAAGGTAAAGCTGTATTTCAGACATCCATCCATCCTTTTTCTACTCCTGCTTCATCTTGTTTAGAGTCGTAGCGGGCTGGAACATTTGAAGTTAAGACATATTTCTTTTAAATTTGTGGCTAAGCTACACTTAGCCTAAATATGTGTATTTTTGAATTCCTTAGAAAGTAGGTTTCTACTTTAGCTTGTTTACTTCAGTGGCTGCTCTTGGGTCTTTTTTGAAGTGAGTAGGTGACAGTATCAAGAATTAAACATGCGTTATATTTGAATGTGATAAAGTGATTTTGTAGACTGAACCAGTTTTTGGGGTTTTTTTGTGGCATTTTCACTGAAATACGTGTGAATTTCTGCACATCACAGTTCTGGGTCATTCACCAGCTACTTGAGCAGTTTTACGAGGTGGTTTAATTTACTCTGGCTCGAAAGTGTAATAATTTACTTTAACATCAAGGACCACGTGTTAATCCTGTAACTCTCTAATAGTTTGGACAAGTTTGTCTTTTTTAGATACTTGATGAAAACACTTTGTTTTTATGGTCTTTTTGGTCCCGTCATCGAAGTTCCTGTCACGACATCAGCTGTGAGGCGCCATTATACGCCGTCTCCATTGTGAGCAGGAATTTTTTTCTATGAAATGGTGCCGTCCCCTGCTTTGTTTGGACAGGAGCTGTGAGAGGCCCCTGTATTAACCCACTCCAGTGCAAAGACAGCCCTCCGTGCACCGAGACGGGCCTGGACAGTGATGGTGCTGGCTGTGTGGGGAATATACCCAAAATGCATTTCTCAGGATTGTGTGTTTGAGTTAGCTGGATGAAATAAGAGTTGGTGTCACCAGATTTACAGTTATAGATCTTGAAGGGAATGTTAGACATACTGTATATAGTTGCGGTATTTACTTTTGTCATTTTAGGAAGTGAATGAACAAGTTTTGTCCCTTCGATCTTCATCAGGAAAGCCAACTGAGAACATGTCCATGTGCTGCTGCCAAAAGATGGCGCTATTTTAAACTCACCACTTACCTAAAGGATTATTCAGCACACACGCTACCTGCTTTACCCCTGTCAAACATTAAAAAATGCACAAGTCAGTGATTGTACAAAATTATGCTGTGTTAAGTTTCCATATATTTATTTATTATCAAAGAACAAAATTTAGTTGACAAAATCAGGAAAATCACGTCTTCAAATTTAAATCTCGCGTACTCAGTGTCACCCTAAAATGTTTGTTGTTGGTTTTTTAGCTGTAATTGATTTTTATTTTGAGTACTCCAGGAGCTAGACGGTATTCTTAAAAAGTAACATGATTTATTTATGTTCAGAGATCGTCCCCACTGACAAGGAGGAGATCGCCTTCAAGGACCTTGACGCAGCCATCCTGGTGGGCTCCATGCCCAGGAAGGAGGGGATGGAGAGGAAGGACCTTCTCAAAGCCAACGTGGCCATCTTCAAGAGCCAGGGAACTGCCCTGGACAAGTATGCCAAGAAGACCGTCAAGGTAGTGACATGCACGTTACCTGAGACCTCCACCTAACCAGTTCCCCCAACTAATGACAGTTTACTGCTGAGCTACTACTGACTTTAACATATAAAAAAGTAACTCTAGTTACAAAATAAAACCACAAGAAGCTTATATAAGTTAGGTCATCCAATTATTAATCTGTTACATTTATGAGCCTGCAGTGTGATGCATTAAATAAAACACCAACAATCTCTTCACCGTGTTTGCGTCAGGTTCTGGTTGTGGGAAACCCTGCAAACACAAACTGTCTGATTGCAGCCAAGTCTGCTCCCTCCATCCCCAAAGAGAACTTCTCCTGCCTGACCCGTCTGGACCACAACAGAGCTCGCTCTCAGGTTCTCTCCCTTCCAGCACTCTCCCACACCTTCACCTCTGTTCACACATGGCGCTTAGACTTTTACCAGCTGTGAAACCTGAATTTAACCCTCCTTCCTGAAGGTGGCAATGCGATGTGGCGTTCCTGCCACTCATGTGAAGAACGTCATCATCTGGGGCAACCACTCGTCCACCCAGTACCCAGATGTGCACCACTGCGTGGTCAACATGTCTGGCAGCGAGTTTGCCTGCTTCGATGCGGTCAAGGACGATGTTTGGCTCAAAGGAGACTTCATAACCGTGAGTTGATGATTACTCTGTAAAGGCAGTGATGCCAATTTTAGATTGCGCCAAAACTCTAGATAAACAAATACGCTCAATTTATGGACGCTTCATTTTATATTACGGTTAAATGTTTGTGCTAGAGCGCTCTGTTACGTAAATTCACATCAATAAAAGATTTAAGACCTGAACTGTTTCACATTCACACATTTTTTCAAAAGCGGGATTTATTTTGATATTATTAGCTCGACTAACAACATTTCAGAAATGAGGGCTGCAGATGTTTGAGTTTGATGGGGTTTTAAAAAAAAAAAAAAAAAATTAATAATGTTAATTTCTTGCAGACAGTCCAGCAGAGAGGTGCTGCAGTCATCAAGGCCAGGAAGTTGTCCAGCGCCATGTCTGCAGCCAAAGCCATCTGTGACCACATGAGAGACCTCTGGTCAGGCACCCCTGAGGTAAACAACATGTTTATTTCTGGTGTTAATAGCTGTTGTATTGAAATGTTTGCCTATTGCCCCGTTCAGACATGAAGTCGTTGAAAAGCTCCATCGAAACTCACTACACTGCACAACATGTCAGTCACTTTTTCTCTTAAATATGTCGTTATCGCTTAAAGTTTTTCTTCCCTCCATGGCAGCACTGATTGAAACGTACAAATAATCAGAACAATGGCCAGTCTTCCAACTGAAACTAATCAGACCGAAACATCATGTGGCCATGTTTTTGTTAAGAATCGTAATTATCCCTACAATATCAGCTGAAGTCATGTAAAGTAGTATTAATTCAGTATTTTGAAAAGCATAACCTGATATGACCTGAAAGCAACAATAGCTTTGGAAAGCATGATGGCATCAGCATCACAATCCCAGGTCTGTTAGGACAGAGATATCCTTAATAGTTGCATTTTAAAAATGAATAAGCTTTAATTATATTTAAAAGATACAGATGAAATCAGTATATGGTAGGGACTGTTTATCTTGTGGAAATACTCTCCAGGTTGCAAAATACTCTGAGAAAACAGATGGTGCATGAGGTGAGTTTTGCATCCTTCTTTGTCAGTCTTTCATTCAGAAGCTAGAAGACCCACGAGTGATAAGAGAGGAAACGAAGAAAATTAGCATGGCTCTATACGTCACTAAAGTGCCAGACTGCTGTATGGACTCGGACAGTGGTCATATTGTTTGGGTTTTAAACCATCTGTCATCAACCAATCAAACATAGTTTTTAACCGCAGGAGACTTCAAGATATCATTGTAATTGATCCCAAGATTTAAATAAACTGATATAAATTCATAACCGTAAAATATCTGTACATAACTGTAAGAACCTGCTGGACTGGGAAGAACTGTCATAAAGAGACCTGGATGCCTCAAAACAGCCAGTAACTTCCTGAAGGTCCCTTCCCACCTCACTCACTGTAGCACGCTACTTTACAATAAAATCAAGAACAAAAAGGACTCAAAAACATGTTTTTACCCCAGAGTCAAAGTGACACTAAATGCTGCTTAGACCTGAATTTACATGGGGAGTACCCGTGCTGTGAAATGAGCATATCTGTTTGATTTTGAAGGTCTCGTCTGTGGATTCACGTGGTTTACTTTTCCATTATATTTGTGAATAAACTAATATTAGAAGTTCATAACTCTCATAAATGGGACTACATTCATTTTTCATTGTATGCGTATGATGTCCATAAATTTGACTTGAGATGATAAACGCTTATGATTAACATCTAGTGATTTACTTTATTTGTTTAAAATCAGATTATTGTATATTATTGCACACAGAATCACAAATCTGTAATCTGTAAACCTGAAAGGCTACAGGGAACTCTTTGAAATTGAATATTAAATGTAACTCAAAGTCAGTTTCTATTCTTGAATTAAACAGAATTTCTTTATAAATCAAGTTGAACTAATCTCACCGTATTTTGTTAGGGTGAGTTCATCTCGATGGGCATCTATTCCTCTGGAAACGTCTACGGAGTCCCAGAAGATCTCATCTACTCGTTCCCTGTCCAGATCAAGGTAACGCTGACCCTCGACCAGCATAACTGTATTTTTAGTTCAGTTTAACATTATCAATAAACTACAATGTGTTTGAACTCAGAGTCTGAGAGAAAAACAAATACATTCATGAGTTTTTATTCATTCAAGTTTTCACTTTAAACCAACAGCAGAAAAGGAAACATTAGAGGAGTTTTTGTGATTTTATGTCTTAACACCCAAAAAACTGAAGAAGCGTTCTTTCTTCAGGACAAGACCTGGAAGATTGTGGAGGGTCTGAACATCAATGACTTCTCCCAGTCGAAGATGGACGCCACAGCAGCAGAGCTGATAGAGGAGAGGGACACGGCGGTGGCGTTCCTGGGAGTATGACTAAACCCTGCAGGGCCACCCCCCCAGCAAGAAGACGGTCCCGAGACTCCAGACGCACGCCTGTGACGAAGTACTCCATAAGCCCCCACATTACTGTGTGTGTCCCTGAAAACAAGATCGAGTCAGTGTTTATGATTGTAAAGGTGGGTTCATCATGTGGGTTGAAATGACCCGAATCACAGCCAAACGTATTCTGTGATTGGACGGTATTAGTCTCATGTTCAGTAGACTGCACATTATAGCACACACCTCTACCAGCAGCATAAAGTATAAAAGTATGGAGGTCCAGTTAATCATGTTACCAGCTACTTTCCAAAAGTTGTTTTCTGGATCTGAATGAATGGATGACTGTTACATATAGTCCGTGATGCATTGAGTCCTCAAACACTGGAATAGTTCATTTTAACAATAAAAAAGTATAAAAATGGTAGTTACTTGTTTGTTTTTATTAAATTATCACAGAGCCAGCTGTTGCACCTTAAGCTGCTACATCTTTATTCTCTTAGTTGTAGTAACTTCGTGTGGTTGGACTGACTAGTGCAGCGTCTTTCTATGATCACAGGTAAAACGTTTTAATAATTTAACCCTAAAGAGAAGTGATATATTCATGCTAGACAAAGGATTTCAGCTATTCAACACATCTGGGCCTTTTATTTTAGTTTTCTTATTAAATAATATATCAGATCATGTTACTGGCAACAAGGCCAGTTTAGCAGCTGGACTATTATTACTGTGCTATTATTGTGAGATATGAGTGCTACTTTCAGTGAAGAAATCTTAGTCTGCCTGGCAGCATGTTGCTTCAAAAAGGTGTTCATTTAAATATCTGGAGACTTTTTTCCCCTCTATAGTAGTGTGTCAATTTGTAACGCTGTCCCACCTGAAGACCTAAAGATCCTAGTTATGTACCAACTAGTTCTCAGCTTTGCTTCCTGTGTAGAGAGATTTCTCTTGATTCTTTGATCGATATGGTTCTTCACAGTGTTGTGACAAGTGATATGATTCTTTACAATTTTATTTACAGAAAAGTTATCATAATACAGTATGTTACTGATGTTGCCACTTAAACCAATTAATTGCAATAATTCCACCAAGTCTTTTCTTGGCATTAAACACATTTTTACAAGTTTTTCTAACCCTGATCCAACTCTTTTAAAATGAGTTAATTACAAAAAGGATACATGTGGGCTTTGTACTGTTTTTTGTAGTTTATTAAATATAGTAGGCAGTTCAGGATTACTGAAAACATTGCATTTTGTTTAGTGATATCATCATTATTATTATTATTTTGTGGGTGGACAGTGAAATGACGCAGTGTCACCAGAGGGGGGCGATATGTCCTCGTATTTCTTAGCCAGCTCTATAAATGCCATTTAAATCTACACCAACATTAAAAATGTACAATTGTTGATCCGAATTGTCTAAATCTTGGATGAAGAGTCAATATTTGGCAGCTGCAGTTGAATCTGAATCATCCAATGGAGAGCTGGGTTCCGCATAGGTAGTTTGGCAATTTTAACTTGAATTTCACTTTCATGTATTTAAAATGTGTAATTTAATTGCTTTCTGCAAAAATAATAATTCGCATTTGATGCGGAATTCTCAAAAACCTTATGGAGTACGTCGCATAATTCTATTGGTGGCCAAGTCGTCGTCACTGAAAAGGAGCGTTCTCATTGGCTGTCGTCCTCCTGCACCCTTCCCATTCGCCCTTGCGAGGAATGGCTCTCTGTTGTAAAATACCCTCAAACTAATCAATCAACCTTTTTTTTAAAGTATTTTACTTTTTATTCGATTTTCTAAATTCGGCAATGCCAAAGGGAAGTATATTTTTCAAGGTATAAACTGTTTTTTTTTAAAGAAAGAAAACCATAATCCGTGCAGCCCTCCGTCTCCTCTGCGGCGTTTGTGTGGTCCTTCAGACCTCCAGGACCAGGCCGAGCTCATCGACCTTTTTTTTTTTTTTTTTTTTTTGGCACCAGCACCCTACAGACACACAGTAAGAAAATGTCTCTATATCTATTAATATTTCGTCGTGTTATCATTTGACACCGTCCTCCAACAGCAAAATACAGCGCTGAGACGTGTTTTCTTTTTGGGAAGCTATCAGGAAGCGTCAACGGTTTTCTCACAACATTTAGCCAAACGTACGTGTTCTCCGTGTGGCGTTCAAGGACCCGTCGTTGATTTGAGGTGTCCTGGTGGACAGCGTTTCTTGAGGACATGTCGTCCCCTTGAGTCCATCCATCCGTCTATCCATCACTCATCTCTGCATCTTCTGTAACCTCTGAAGTTTGCCCGCGTAGGTGTCACCACCATCTCCGTAGTTTATAATTAATAGGAATCATTGTATTAAAAAAAAAACGAAATCAAGCTGTAAAAGGTAATAAAATATGAAGGCATAGGTGAGGCAACGGAGGGGGAAAAAAAAGATAAAAAGGATTGTGACGTCGTTTGCAAAACGAGGACAGAGATCGAAACACGGAAAGCAATAAATAATAACCAAAAATATCCCGAAAGATCAGGTCCGGCGTCGTTTTGTGTGTTGGAGACACGTTTGGCTGTCGTCCAGATAGATAAGGTTGATCGATACCAACGTGTCCTTGTGTTTTCTTTTTCTTTTCTTTTTTTCTTTTCTCGTTACCTGATATTTATGACTACTCTACATGAAGTACAGAGGATGACTAATCCTCTGAGCTTCATTGCTGAATGGACTTGAAGCCTCCTCCTGCTGCCTTATTAAATACTTGAAGGAAACTTGTGCTCTCATTTACGGGATGTATATGAACTGACACGGCTGTTTTCTCTCAATGCTCTGTCAAATATCTAACTTTAGGCGTTTCCATTTACCCTGCTTTGGATTTATACTATTTACCCGTATTTATTACTTGAACTGATCGCTGTTTGGCAGCTTTAACAATGGCACTTTATGTAAAAGGTAAGTGCTGTTTGCAGGAGAACAGACTTTTGCTAAATCTGTGTTTTATAATTTTAATTTGATTATTTTGTATACTCTGTGTTGAGTTAAACACATGCCCTAATGTGGTTTTCTTGCACTCCTGGTAAATTTGAATGTTTCTGCTCTCCAAAATTAAAAGTCAGTTTCAGATAAATTGATTTTATCTGAAGTATTTTTACTTCTGTCACAGTTTGAAAACATAGTGGTGCCTTCATGTGAAACTGGAATGCTCTGCACTTTGAGATTTCTTTGCTTTCTCTCATTAAGACAATAAGAGTTTCTTTCAAAGTTTTGGAGATCATTTGCTGGTTTTGTTTTAACACTCTATTATTTTATCAGCA
Organism: Zenarchopterus dispar; assembly: GCA_028564865.1. Classification (NCBI taxonomy): domain Eukaryota; kingdom Metazoa; phylum Chordata; class Actinopteri; order Beloniformes; family Zenarchopteridae; genus Zenarchopterus; species Zenarchopterus dispar. The sequence goes on along the minus strand of JAOWBL010013703.1, from coordinate 15,653 downwards.
ACTCTTCTCTTTATCACATCCTGTGTCTTAAATGTATAACTAGCTGATAACTCAAGTCATAGCCAACCATGTGTATAGGTGTAATGATAATGTCCTTTTGTAGATGTAGTTGATGCTTACAAAACTATATTGGAAATCCAACACTTTGGGTTTGGATAAAACTTATCTCTATCACCAACAGATTTCAGTCAGATTTACTAAAGAAATGTGACCTTCTTAGTTAATATGGGGCCACATTGTAATTATACATGAAACCTGCTGGGAACCTTTACCACACTGTGTTTGACCATCTTTGACAACTATTTGTGATCTTGTAAATTTTATGAAAGTCCAGTTGCCTTACAAGATAAGGATCTCTAGCCCCTCCATTTAGGTATATTGACTCCCTGTTTTACAAGCTAGTGAGAATTTGATCCAGTTTTATGTAGCAACTGGATAACCATTAACCGCTGAGTTAACAGTTTCCACAATCACTTCCTTTTACCGGTGGCTTTTCCAAGGTGAGCCCTGGAGAGAAGTGCACGGCTGAGTCCACGGCTTCCTTTAAATCTGAAACATGACAGATACCAACATAGAAGAGAAAACTGTTTCTGTACCTAATGAGACCTTTGGTAGGCGCTTGAGTCTTTGACTCTGTGTCCTCCACCATTAAGAAACATACATATATATATATATATATATATATATATATATATATATATATACATATATAATATGATAGAGATAATGTGCGTGCGTCTGTGTATGGTATAAGTTTTTGTGCTTTTATTGCAAATATTCAGTTGGAAAACAACTTCTCTTGATATCCGAATCCGTTATCAGAAGATGGATATTGGATTGGCACTACAAAAAAGTGCATCTCTAAAAATGTAACCATTACAGGACATTAACATTAAGAAAAATGTTGAACAGATTTTTCAAATATGTGTCTCAGTTCTGAATCTTTGAAAAGACAAAATCCAATTCTTATGTGAATCGATTATAATTTTCTTTTTCCTTCCAACACCTCCAATGTAAGTTGGGACAGCCACAAAATGGATCCAAAACATCAATAAATAAATATCTGTATACTTTCTATTTGAAACATCTTCACAGCATTAAACAAATTTAACATAATCCGCTCCCTGAGGCATCAACCAGTGGAAATGGTTGTTGATCTACTTCTTCTTTGCTCTGCTGGTGTTTTAACATCTAACTGCAGTCAAGTTTACAGATTGAGGACATGATGGAAATTGTGAAACTTTCCTCGTCCTTTGCAGTTGTCACTTTAACTCACTGTGACGTAGGAATGTCCTTTATTTTAAGTTGAATTTCACTCTTTCAGTGGACCATGTGGCTTGACACAACTGTTGTAATCCAACAGTGACTCATTTATAAACTCTCTGAGTAGTCTGTCAAAAATAGCACAGGGAGTGTTTTGTTGTTTTTGCTTATTATCTCTTGATATCAGTTTTATTTTTGTTGTAACTCTGTACAGGAGATTGGACACCTCTTTGCTAGTTGAGCAGCTTTATGTAAATCTTTTTGATCTCTTAAGGTAGACCTCAACCTGACGTAATGCCAACAGAAAGACTGAACAGGCTCGGTAGGATTTTTTCTTTTCTTGATCATCTCGTCTGCTTTCACGTTGTGTGTCAGATACATGTTTTACTGACCGTGTGAGAGACTGAGTAGTTGGTGCATTTGTTTCTCTTCTGTTCTGGTCATAAAAATAATTTGCATTTTAAAAAAAAAGGAACATTTAGAAAAAACTGGAAGTGAAAAGTGAAAACACTTTCCACTCGGGGTGCTTTAATTGTTGTTGTGGCTTCTGTAATATTGGATTTTTTGAGTTTATAGCTGATGTCTGGCAACTTTTCTTCACAAAAAAACAAAACAATCACATCTGTGTCATAAATAATGGAGAATAATGAGGTTATTAATGACCAAGATAGGACAAGTTAGGCAATAAGGCTGTGGCTGTCATGTTTACATATGTTTTTTTTTTTTTTTTAAACGAACCCTCTTGAACTTAGGTGTTGAACTAAAGTCAAAGTTAACGTAACAGAATAATAACTTAATAACAACAATAAAATTATGCCATGATTCTGTTTGAAAAGTTAACCAACTGCATCGCTGAGCTGATCTAACTTGAAATACAGACTTTTTTTTCTCGCCATTTTCACTCTATGAAATGGACTAAAAACAACAAAAGATCTGTCATATGGAAAACATGAGTAAACGTAAACATTGCCACACCTTCAGATCCGCAGCTGAGACTGGTCTTGTTTAAACCTCGTACATCCAGATCTCATCATTCTGAGATCTCTGAAGACCCCCTAGATGACCTGAGAAGAAAAAGGTGGAAAGAAAAGTAGAAAGAACCCCAAATTACTTCCGATAAAATGAACTGTGATTTTGAATATATATTTCAAACGAGCGCTTATTTATGTGGGACAGTTTATTCCTGTGTTTTTTTTCCCAAAAGTAGGTCGTTTTGAAGGAAAAACAAGAACCTCAAAACGTCAGCGACCCCCACGATCCACGCATGTTTCTGCTGTCTAAAAATAAAGTATTAAAGCTGAAGTTGTTAATAAACATTTAGACATCATAAACTTTTTGGAGGATGAGGTTTGGACAAATGAGACAGAATTAGGTGGAAACGGTAACATCACACCTCCCAGTTCATCATGGTCATCAAATCCTACCAGCCATGAAGCTGACACTTGGAAATGTTGTGGACTATGGTTGCTTCACCCTTTTAGGGGCTTGGTGATTTGTTTTCAGTGATTTTACTCATTAAAGACAGCTTGAAGACATCGTGAGACCATCTGCTGGGAATGAGAGGTGGAACCATAATCACGATAATATGATCCTCATCTCGCCATCACGTCTGCCAAGAAGTTCTTCACACGGGAGAAAATGGCCAAATCGCAGCTCAGATTTAAATCCCTTTAAACGGTTTTGGGGGATTATAAGAACACATAACGATCAAACATGTTGTAACCTTAGTAATAATTCATAGATGGGAGGTTGAAAGACTTGCTCTCTTTTACGCAACACACCCACAAGCAGTTTTTCCACCTATGAATATTTGATGTTTAAAAAATAGTGACAGAAAATTTAAAATCTCCTCGCTGTGGCCTGGTGCTTCCTCAGAGAGGATTAAATGTCCTCCTTTTTTCATATTTTTGAGTACGTGAACAGTTATATGTATTATACTCTTCAATCTTCATTAAGAGTTTTTGGTGATGATCAAGTGAACCGAAGGTTAAACTGGTGCTTTAATAAAAATGAGTAAAGACTCAGAGAGGACACCGAAGACGCTGCAGCGGTGAAACCTCTAATTCCCGGTCCACGTCTGGCGTCTCTTCCAGGTCTCACTGAAGCCGTTGCCGACAGAGGGATGGCTCAGTTCCAGGAAATTATGCGGCAGCAGCTGGAGAGCTCCATGCACACGGAGCTGGAGAACCTGCTGGACACCACCACAGGGCCTGAGAGAGAGGTACACCATCTCCGTCTGTCCTCGTCCCTCAGAACATCTGGTTGTTATTTGGACCGTGGCGACGTCACGGTAATGCTGGGAAAACACAAAAGTGACGCACGCTGTAGCGACGCGCCGAAGAGGGTTCCTCCTATAGACGCAAGCATGAGTAAAGTTATGAAGTAATCTTTTTAATCTGTTTTTGATTACAATACGTGGTAGGAGTGGTTGAGCTAGGGAGGGAGACTTGTCTCTGTAGCCTGCTAAAAACTGTTAGGAGTGGACACTTCAGAGCAAAAACTGTCTCCTAAAACATTTCACATTTTTCTTTGAATTGTCTTGAGTATTAAACAGTCACAGGCCTCTCGACAAAGAAAAAAAAAAACAACGTGAACACATGAAGTTTGATTATTACGTCTCTTGGAAAAAAAAAAAAAAAGAAAGACACAAAATGGAGTAAAGAAGTCAGAGGGAAAAGTCAGCCCCAGGGCTGTGATGTGTTTAACACATACTTTCGAGTGGGTTAACAGACAATGCTTGTATACGTGCAGCACACATCAACACTGCTGCTCCATGCACATGCGCTGCAGCTGTAGAGCGCACGTTCATCGTGGTTGAGCTGGGTTTACTCCCACTCTAAGCCACTTGTATGCAGTAAGTTGTTCTCACACACGAGTTATTGACATTTTGAGAGATGATCTGTCTTCTTTATTTGTTCTTAATTCACGTGATGATATTAAAAACTAATAACATAGCTGCAGTTCAGGTAGAGATGCTATAAATAATGAATATATATATGTGTGTGTATATGTATATGTGTATGTGTGTGTGTGTATATATATATATATATATATATATACACACACACACACACACACACATGTATATGTGTGTTTGTGTAACATATGTATGTGTACCACATTCCTAAAGTTTTACTAAACAAAATGACGCTAGTTCTGTTTAAAATGGTGATATAAGTGCTTCATTGTGACCTGTCTGGAGTATAGCCCCACCACCTCTTTCCTGATCGTAGCTGGCATAGTGTTCAGCATCCACATTCCCAGTTTTCCTGAGTAGGATGGCACGCTTATAGAAAATGATTGGGTGGATAATTTATGATGATTTTATTTGCTAAATCAGATTAACTATTCACAGTAGTAGAAATGTTGAAACCCCTACATTCCCTCATATATGTAAGTTGAATGAGTATGAATGTGTGCTTTTAAATATGTATTTGGCAGAAGTATAGTCTTGTCCTGCATTTTCATTACAGAATAATTGTTCAACTACTTTATGACATTCAGAAAGTGAAGCTTCAGTTTCTCTCAGCACTTTTGTTGGAAGTAACTTATGGAGACAAGTAAGAGAGTAGAGCAACAAGAAAAATAATGGTGTCACTGAAGCCACCTTGCAAGGTGTTCAGTTTTTCCTGACAGCTTTAGCACAGCTCTTTGCAAACTTCAGTTCTGCCTTTCTCCAGTGAACAAAGTCCTAAAATGAAACAAAATCTGTTTTTCAGGTTTCCAGGAAAGACTTTGAGGGCTTCAAGAATCTCTTTCACAGATTTCTGCAGGTGAAGGGGCCGTCTGTGGAGTGGATCAAGATTCAGAGACCTCCAGAAGACTCGGTAAGTTTACTCGGTCTGGCTCGTCTCAGAGAAAATGAAAACTCTGGATTCACATCTCTTAACTCTTACGAAAACTTGCGTTTATTAAACTTCCAGACCTTTCTTACACGTGACCAATGAAAATATTATTTTGTCTTGTGCGTGCGCCGAGGGATTAAGCAAGAAAGCAACACTAAATCCAAGAAGAAGTCATTAACAAAGCCAAACAGAAATGTTTAACCCTTACATCATCGCAGACCGGGAATACTGTTACAAGCACACGCAAGATAATAACATTTTTATTTTTCCTGAGGGTTATTGATCTTTGCCTAGGAACCACATCAGTTGGGAAGCTAAAACCAGTCTGTCTGCATCGACACACGACGCCACAACACACAACTGTTTACGTTTTACTTAAACTGTAAAACCATATTTTCTCCACTATGTATAACCTCGCTCATGTCTGCCACCAGCAAAGAAATCTTCAGTAAACATTGGATTTGAAGCATGCACAGATAATCAATAGTTAGAATACCATATTTTCTGGACTATAAGTCACTCTGGAGTATAAGTCGCACTAGCTAAAAAATACATACGGATCTCAATTGTCTTTATAAGTCTATGTTTATGTTTTTTATTTCAGTGGTAGTAATAGGAGTAGCACATACTGGCACACAAGCCTAGAGCGCCCTCTCACGGCTGTCAGTGCGAAAGTAACGAAAATGTGAAATTATATATTTTAATATATAAGTCGCACCTGAGTATAAGTCGCAGGACCAGCCAAACCATGAAAAAAGGGCGACTTATAGTCTGAAAAATACGGTAATCTCCTATTAGTAAATGTATGTAAATTAATCAAGGTGAATACATTTCTACCCACCACAAGTTGGAAACCCCATTAACACTAGCCTGTAACAGGGGGGGTTGTTCCAGTTGAGTGGGGGTGGGTGATGTTGGTTCTTGCATGACCAGTTAAACTGACCTGAAGTAGACCTACGCTGATAAGGTATTACACCATGGTGCGATTGTGTCCTGCAGGTCGTATCAGTTGTCGATTTCAGCGTTGAATCGGAGTTTGAACCGCAGGCTGAAGTTCACGTGGAGTCCATGGAGGAAGCTGTCACTTTGAAGCTTTTGTCAAAGTAGATAAAATGATAGCACATTTTCATTTTTCTCGTTTTTTACTCCTTTATAATGCCGATTACTTATTTCTGGGTTTAATTAAACAACCGAAACTCATTCATCATCGGGGACTCGATGATCTTCAGTTGTCAGATGGAGATTTTGGTAAAATAGGCAGTGAGTTATGAAGACGTTTTTTTTTTATCTTTTCCTATGTTTGTGGTGCATTTAAGACAGGAGTGAAACCAAGATTCAACAGAAACTTTAGGGGTGGGGTGGGGGGGTAGAGTTAGGGGGGTAGTAAAGCTTGCTAAATCACACAGTTATTCTGCAGGATCGCTGCAGACTTTCCCAGGGATATCCCATTTATCTGTGCGGAGAAGGTTTCCACCACCGTGTGTCTGTTCTTATCCAATATTAGAAGATAAATGTCTTTTAAAAAACAAACAAAATAAAAATACAGGTCATGGTGAACTTGCTGTTTCTGCCACATTGTGAACACGGTGGTTGAAGGTGTAATTTCCTTCTGACCACAGATAATATGTCTCACGTTTGATCTCACCCATCGTCGTTTTTACTTCAAGTAAACAAACACGTAAAGTTGAATCATAAAGTAGGATTAAATTAAAGGACAAATATCTCAGAATTGTGCCTAAAATGTGAGACTTTATCCTTGGTAGACGTCTGGTTTTACATTCAGTATTATTCTGGCAGAAAACCAAATGTGGTTTCACTTTTATGATGATGCGCGTCCATCTAGTTTTTATTTTTCAGTCACAAGAGACGCCACGTTGTGAGCTTCAAAGCAAAAGTTGGCCAGAGGAGACTTTTCTTTTCACTCACGCTAAACACTAGCTTCACACTTCTCGACGTCTTGAGCAACACTCGACTAAAGACGGAGAGGAAGTTCCCAAGTTTGTGTGTCGGTTTGAAGACTGTGTTTGACACTCTGGACGTTAAACATGTCGGTGAGCGTTTACTGTGAAGTATTCAGACGAGGCATCTCCTCCAACTACAATACAACATAATACAGAGTGTTGACAAAAATAAATAAATAAAAATAAACCACGTTCCAAAGCAATGATGAAGGGAAAAAAAGTAGCAGCAAGAATCTGGTCATCTCAGAGCATTAAAAAGTTGTGTTTTATCAGTCGGCATTATTGATCATGATTCATCGTGAATCAGCCACTTTTCCTCCACCAGATTAGCGTTTAAACTTTAAACAGACTCAGAAGTAATAATGAAAAGCAACAAATCAATTGACGGTGACAAAAACAGAGATACTGAGCTCAGCTGGATGTCAGAGTGGACGACTTATATCCTAGTCCTGTTATTTATTTATCATAAGTGAAGAACATAAATGCATATATATTGCTAACATGTCATATTAGACAATGCTACTAAATATTTAGTAAAACTAAAATGCATGAACGATGTGTAAAAAATTAAAAAAATAGTACTTCTTCATTACTTTTATAGAACTTAAAAGGATAATTTTCAGCCAAGAGCTGCAAATCCCAGTGACTGATTTATGTGTCTTATCAGCTCATATCATTAACATGCACTAATCAATGTATGTGATCAGCTGGTGTTCCAACAGATTCATATTTAAACTAAAAATCAACCCAGAAGTAATAAAGAACTGTGATAAAATGCATCATTTCAGAAGCAGTATCAGTTGTTCAACAAAGATAAATAAATAAATATATATATAAATATATAAACATAAATATATATATATATATATATATATATATATATATTTTTTTTTAAAATATTGCCTTTTATAATCACAAATGTATTTTAATGTTCTTACCTTTAACTTTAGGTTTTATGGAAATTTCTGAATCTTGAAAAATACTTTGATTAGACCTGAGTCATGAGCTAAAAAATGTATGAAAATTGAAAATGTAATAAAGTGATAACATTTCTTATAGTATATTGTATGTATTTGTAATCCAAGAGAAAGAAAACCTGCCCTTATCAGAAGAAAGCTTTTGTTTGGTTTTACAAGTATACTTTTAAGTAAATAATAGATACTTATGTCTAGTTGATCTCATATAAATATTGAATCTAATTCTCAGAACGCTGTTTCCTCTCCACGGAGGCTGATTAATCTAAATTTGACATGTAAATTTTCAGATGAGCATGTCATGCACTGTTCATCTAACGTCAAGTCAACTCCGGGCTCGCTGCTCTCCATCAAAGCTCTGTCGTCGTCTCTGAGGTTTTCACTCTTGTTTATCCCACTCCCTGCAGGTCACTGAGTGTGGATTGAACTTGGCTAGAGTAGCTGAGGTCACACTAAAGTGAATCCCCTCCTGCCTCGTCCACAAGGAGAAATGAGAAACTGGGCGTGGACGCTGCTTCCCTTTTGTGTTTTATTCTCCGTGACTAGCAGGAATCTGATCAGTGAATACTTAAACCATTTAAAGGTTAGATAACAACGATGGATGGACGGTCTCTGTGAAGGACGAAGAGCGAGCAGCAGCTGTGTGGAGGGTGTTTGCTGTGTTTGTAACCTCATCCTCCCCTTGCGGCGAGGAAGCGAGATATAACACCAGGAGGAGGTCTGGTGTGTGTCCGCTGACGCTGATTGGCGACTCGGCGCTTTCAGCAGGAAAGGACTCGGGATGATGTCCGACCTTTACCCGCTCGCTCTCATGCCAGCAAGAGGAATCCGTTGTAACATCTGAGGATTTAATGATGGCGAGTATTTTAACAGGATGTTTCAAAAAAAAATCCTGGTGTGAGAATGAGATTCAGTCAATCTGGATGAGAGACGAGTAGAAACGCTGGTATGACAGGAATGAGCAACTCTTTGACTTTTCAAAGTGTCTTTCCTCCATATTTTAAACAAACGAGTTATTCTGAATGCCTTTTGTTTTTTTGGTACCATCCCTTCTTGTGCTTTGGGGAAAATGAAAGCGGTAGTTATGTCATATTCAAAACTGGTTGTGCAGCACATTCAAACAAACATATTTACTTTTATTATCTGCACCATTCACATTTCTTGTCTCGGCTTTAACAATTTGAGGCGTTTCATTTTTTTGTGCGTCTCAGAAACGGAAATGTCGTCTCAGGAAAGTCTCTGTGATTTTGAAAACCCTTTACGGTTGCCGTTTCTTCGGCCCTCTAACCGCCTTTCACCGTCTCCCGCAGATCCAACCCTACGACAAGATCGCCGCGCGGGGCCTGCCGGACAATGTGGCCGACAGCTTGAACAAACTGGTGGTGGTGAAGCTGAACGGGGGACTGGGAACCAGCATGGGCTGTAAGGGCCCCAAGAGCCTGATCAGCGTCCGCAACGAGAACACCTTCCTGGACCTCACCGTCAAGCAGATCGAGGTACCGAAACCCCCGCGAGCCTCACCTCAGAGCTCCCTGTGAAAATGAGCAACTTAGCTCCGTTTAATTGGTTTTAATTAATAATGATAAGTCCACCTGTGTTGAATTGTCTGAAAGGTGCTAGTTGGGCTGCGTTAGCGGTCTCTGGAGTTTTCTTCTCATGGTTTTATGGGCTTTAACTCGAGCTGGTTTAAAACTAAATGAGTTTTAAAAAATTCTTAAAGTTTAAATCTGGATTAGGATCGGCTTTAGTCTGCGTCCAAAACCCACTCCCACACTGCAGGACGTGCACGAGTGGAAGCAGCCGACAGATTCGAGCAGCCGCAGTAAAACAGAATCTCAATTTACAATTTGGCCAAAGAATTCATCGTGAAAAAATTTAAATGACGCCTTTTTAACACTGAAACCTGCAACAGATACATTTCAGCCTTTTTTTTTAAACTCTGAATTTTTTTCTTTTTTTTCCTTTAATTTCAAAAGAAAATGGGTGAGTCTTTTTTGCACTCGTGACTCATCCGTGACTGTTCTGAATAAATCGCTCTGAAATGAAAACCAGCTTGTGTCTGAAGAACCAGAATCACAAGTCCAGCTACTAAACTGGTTTAAACTTTCCACCAAACTCTTCTTCGTCATGAAAACATACATTTCTTTTGCGTTGCACCTTTAAACGCTGGAAATTCTCTGTAGCATCCCTCAGACGCCGTTTCAGCGCTCTCTGTAGATTATGCTTGACCTCCACACGCTGATGAACATGTTGGGGGGCGGCGTGGGGGGTTCAGTCAGACACACAAAGAGGCTAGGAATCGAACCAGCAACCTTCCAACTGGAAGACGACCACTTTACCACAGGAAACGCTGGTCAGTGACTTTCCTCTGAACTCGTCCTACCAGAGCGATGCTCCCGCTGTGGCTCAGATCTGACAGCGGGACGGACCGCGAGGCTTCGCCTGACTCGGTGCAGACGTGGCGTGCTTCCACACCAGCCCGTGTGATCTTACAGGAAGTAGCGTAACGCCTGATGAAATCCAAACATCTGCTTTGGGCAGATCATGATTTGTCCTGTGTGTCATCCTGGACAGATCTGCTTATTCTCCTTTTAGAAAGTTATATGTTTAATAAATGGAAACTGGAGCTCGTTCTGATGCACGCGTCGCCTCCTTGGGGCGGTCGTAACTTAACGGATCCACGTTTTTTTTTTGTTTTTGTTTTTTTTTCCCCCTGTTAGAGAGCCGATGGCGTCTGAAAGGAGTTCAGTGTGTGATGCTGAGGGAGTCGCACTGAAACGAGATCTGTTGCTGTTCTCGCTGCAAAACTGCAGGGAAACAGAGACGGCTGTGTGCTTCAGGAGATGAGTGTGTGTGTGGTTAGTTGGACCTGCTCGTACTTCATCTCCTCTCCACTTAAACTCTGAATCCCTGCGTGTGTGTGTGTGTGTGTGTGTTCATTATGCAACTCAAACGATAGTCACGGCACCACATACTCCAGCAGCTTTTTGGAGAATTTAAGATTTACTTCATGCATGTGAAGCTCTGAGATGGTTGGAAACCCGCCGTAACTAATGACGCTTGGCTAAAGATAATAATGCTTTTATGAAATTATGTCACTGTTTATGGCGGGGAGGGCGGGGGGGGTGCTTTGTAACATTTAAGTATCCTCATAACCCTCACATCCCAGCACACTGCTCTCCATTTTGTGCTCAGGTCCGCTCCGATTACCTACACACTGAATCAGCCTATTGAGAACACACACACACTCACACACACACACACACACACAGTTTCCCCTAACACAACATCTTGTGTGAGAAAGCCCATCTGAGCCGCCGCCTTGCCTCCAGCAGTTATTTGGACCATTTCTGGGCAGAAACAGCTCCAGACCCTGACTTGTGACCGAGTCGCTCCCACGTGATCTTCAAACAGTCGCTTTCACTTCCTGCGGCCTTCCAGCCTACAGTTACCAACCTGGTCGTGCTAAACCCACGACTCGTTACAAGAGTGGGCCTAAAAGAAGAGTTAGTACCAACTTTCTTTAGCTGTACTGCAAGAAACAAAATAAAGGGTTTTTTTTTCCTTTTCTTTCATCCTATCAGTTATATTTCAGCTCTCAGGCCTGTATGCTCTCTCATGCATCAATAAACATATTTTTACGGGTTATTCGGTGTTTCTGAATACACATTTGCCGTACATAGATATCAACCAGCTTACTCCCCTTCCTATAATAGTAATCTTGTCCATGCAAATTACTACATTCTTTTCGCAGTTGCATTTAACATATTATTATTATTATTATTATTATTGCTCTGAAATCTTTTTTTTTTTAATGCGTATACATCTTTAAGTATATTTGGAGTATAAGCTGAAGGGGCTTTACTTTACTGTTCAAACCGGAGCCTTGTACTCACTTTACAGGTTTTAGTCATCAATAAATCAGTCGACAGGAAATTAAATCATAATAGTTTTGATCATCAAGGAAATTGTTTGTTGTTTTTATGAGCCAAGAGATTCAGAAAAAATACTGATTGTAAGTGGAAAGATGTGAATTTCTGATGCTTTTGTCTTGTAGCAGTGAAATAATTTGTCTCTGGATCTCAAGCGGGAGATAATATTAAACTTAGAGAAAATATAATTGACCTTTTTTTCGTAAAGGAATCGATTAAATACTTTTCAGATTAATCAAGAATGTAAAGAACCGTCAATCTTCAGCTTTTGTCAAAGCATCTTTGATCAAAAGTCTGCATACTTGATACAGTTTTGGATCAATAATAGTAATAATAATAATGATTAAAGCAGTATAACTGGTATTTGTGTGAAAGGGTAGACGAGGAATGCTTTGTCAGACATTTTGTGCAGTCTAAACGAGGTTATATCAGCGTTGACCTTTGAGCATTGAACTATCGGTCGTCCCCTCAATATATTTACATTTCTGTGTCGTGTGCAGATGTGAAGAAAGACTTCAAATCCCAGGAAATGGCCCTTTATAATGGTGATTCTAACACGCTTTTTTGCATTTTTATTTTATTTTTATTTTATCAGATTTTAACCCGCCGTGGGGCAGAGCTGTGGGTTGCTCTTTTCCTGAGTTTGTTTGTAGAGCGTTATGACGCGTGAACATCCTGGAGTTGTGGTGACGTCGATGTCGTCAAACAGCTCACACAAATAAAAGATCGCGTACTGACTTTCTTCCCCACCCTCACGCGTCAACTTGTGTCCACTCATCCACACCCACATTTACTCCACCTCCTTCACTTGCTTTACATTGATCTCATATCGTTTTTTTTTTTTAAGAAAGAGAAAATATCTTTTTATTTATTGTGTCTTCACACTTAGAAACTGTTGTCAGAACAGCCGTCTCTTTCTGACGTCACTTAAAACACAAATGTGAGCACATTTCACTCAAATCTGTATTTTAATCTGAACTCACAAATGTCAGGTGATTTTAGTCGGAAACCTCGTCCCTTTTTCTTTCAGCATTTCTATGATTTTGATTTCAAAATAGTTCATTATTCTATATTTATATAAGATTTGCATTACATGTACTTTGGTGTATTTCTTTCTTTAAGGTCTCCACACCATTTGTTAGTGAATTATTTATAATTGATGGCAAAAATTACTATTTGAGAATTTTTCTACAACTTTTATGAATTTTCCACCAGTTCAGACTAAAAAACCCCCCTCCCCATCAGTCTGCAGTTATTTTTCCCTCACTGATGATTGTTGAGGTGAACTTCGAAGCTCGTCTTACTCTCTTTACTCGCCAGATTGAGTCAAATCCCTCGTTTCTCTCTTTCCCGCAGCACCTGAACAGGACGTACAACACCGACGTCCCCCTGGTCCTCATGAACTCCTTCAACACGGATGAAGACACGAAGAAGATCCTGCAGAAGTACACGCACCACCGAGTCAAGATACACACCTTCAACCAGAGCAGGTGAGAGTTCAGACGTCCAGGCGGATCTGAGGTTTGCTTCATAACCGGGCGTAAAATTCACCGACGATCAGAAGTAGAGTTTCAGCTCCAAGATCACACTTCCACTGAGAGTTTTCAGCAGTACTGAACGAACTGCGTGTTTAACAACCCGCAGCTTCTGCATCTCTGCCCGTACCATCAGAAACGGCGACATCCAGGCAGGAAATGTGGTGTAATGTATGGAAAAGGCCGTTCATAATTAATGTCACGGAGCCTTCAGCTCGTCAGCCGAGCGTAACTTGCCTTTTTGCTGTTCCCATTGAATTATTCATGGCGGTTATATGTTCTGTGTGCCTCGGGAAGTGTAGTACAAAGCATTCTGGGACAGCAGAACAGTCAGCTCGAGGATTTGAAAGCGGTTGACTAGTTTAAGCGTCAATCAAAGGGGAAACAAAGAGAAGCGGAGGTTATGCCAGTAATTCATAAAAATCCAATTAAAGTCAGCTTAAGTGTCACACCGACTGCTGTTCCAGTTAAAGGAGGGAAAACAATTACTTCTAGACGCCTGACAAATCCATTACCTATTCAGTCGCTTCGATTAGAGAAGAAACGTCGTGTGAAGGGAAGAGAAAAGCAAATAAACTGCATTTAGCTTCGAACAGACGTGACAGACAGGGAAACAAGTCCTTCCTGGATTGTAGAAAGAGCCTAACGACAAAAAAATAAACACCTTTTTATGTTGAAGTTTGGTGATGAAGGACAGATTCGTCGCATCAAACTATAAAACACCGCCGCTGTCGTCTTCCTTCGACACATAACATCTTGAAGGTGAACTTGTTATAGGTTAAAATAATATTTATCTTCCAAAAGAAGAGGCCTGTTCCCAAATCAGTTTGTGTTGAAGCAGCAGGAACCAAAATCCCTGCTTTATGGACTCCGTGACGCTTCCACGCGCTGTGATTGTGAAAGTTTCGTCCCGTCTTTGTTCACGTCCGTCTGTCGCAGCCAGATAAGGAAACGCTGTCAGCGGGGACGATGTAAGTGAATTAGATCCGCATCGCACCAGTTTAATCTCCTGTTTTAAGCTCAAATCTAATATGTGGTTTCAGTTGAGTCGCTTAAGTTTCCTGAGTGGGCAGTTACATCCAGGATCAGTGCACTTAAAGGAAAAAGTTTTAAAACAGGTTTAAAACATATAAATATCTAGATATGATTAAAAAAAAGTTGATATTTTGGATTTTGGGGTCTAACAACAACAACAACATCTGATTCAGGAGAGTTTTCCTGCACAAGAAACAAACTCCTTTCAGATTTTCCTGTGAGGCGACACAAGAAAAAATAAATAAATAAAATAAATCTACATCTCATATCCAAACGGTGAGAAGCCTCATCCAAGATCTGGAGCGAAGCCACCATTTAAAGAGCTCTTTTCTCTGCAGCTCCTTTCAACTGATGAGCTTATCTTTATCTGAATTATCCTCAAACTGCCAAAAACACGGCGTCTCCCACCCCGGTGAGCCTCCCCGCCATCAGGTTAGCTAACACGACCTGACACGGATTCATGCGAGAAACGCTTTGATCACTGGCAGCGGAGACAGCGCCAAACGTTGGCCGGTTGCCTCTTCTGCCTTCCCGGAAGAAAAAAATAAAATAAAATGAACTTCTTCAGGTTGTTTGAAGTCCCTCGGTGACATGAAAGGGAGAAATCTACGTGGCGTGCTGCTTATACCCTAAATGCTGAGCAGCAAAAAAAAAAAAAGGAAAAAGCAGGCTTGATTTTCTTTAGGTTGTTTATGTAAATAAAGGTGCGATATTCGTGTTTTTTTATTCTTATGTAAGTGGTACAGACCTCTGAACATGGTTTCTCAGTCTGTCAGTATGTTAAAGAGCGTCATCAGAAACAAAATGTAATGATTAACCATGACGGTAATCAAGCAGTTAGAGCTTTAAATATTTATAATTTCAAAGCTTTTTTATCAGGTAGTGAGCTATTTTTGAATATTAAAATATCAGAAAATAAATTATATGAAAAATAAAAACATGTATTTTTCAAAAAGGTATACAGAAGTCAGATTTTTCTTTAAAACCTACAATACTTTTATTTTTGTAACCATTTTTTTTTTTAGTAATTCCACTTTATCTTTCCACATGCATTTTCTTACACACACACACACACACACACACACACACACATATATATATATATATA